>SZWC01004427.1:117218-135247 GCA_023375785.1 Penium margaritaceum
CCCCCCAAAGTGGAAGAGTGTATTGCGGGAGTGTAGCTGGGAGTGTATGTGGCAAAGAGAAAAAAAAAGAGCTTGTGTACATCTACATAAAACTCCTCCTAAGTCGTCGATTAGAAGCATCCGACATCTCTCTCTTTGTCTACGTAACCAGGTATAAGGCTGTACACAAATAGTTTAGTATACTTGGACTCCACCATAATAGGATCCCAACTGGACCTCCCCCCCCCCCTCGTTAAACCCCCTAGTGTATTGGGGAAGTGTATTGGGGAGTGTATTGGGGGAAAGAAGCTTTTTTGGACTTGTGTATAAGCATGTTTGCATCTCCCTCTGAATACACAATTACAGAAAAGAAGTCTTCTCAAGATACACTCTCCAATACACCGCCCTAATACACTTTTGAGTGGGAGGACGGGGGAGGAGGGGGGCAGACTTGAGTAGCACCACGTCGATGACACGAGCGACAGTCAGCGGATGGAATATTGACTAGCCCATCGAGTGTTGGACTGTCCCGCACACACGTTAACCTTCCACGTTATGACTGTGAAGAATTTAGTACAATATAGGTACAGATTCAATACTACAAAAACAACACAAAATGTACAATGTGTACAATGTATATCTCATTTGAAGCAAGGACATGATTAAGTAGTTCAAAGAAATTAGTTACGTTGAAATGATTTTTGTGATGTTTTCAGTGAACCCAGTTGTGAAGAAAGATCATGGAAATTCAGGTGTTGATGTACACATGATTGTGTATGAACTTGACTCTAACAAGTACATTCCTAGAAACATTGTCCACAATCTAGGTTTCGTTCCTGGAAGGATCCTCACCATATGTTTTTCTTTTATACACACATTGGCAAGTGTATTGATTTGTGGTGATTGGGCATAAATGGACCAGGTCTACGATGCCGATCGCGCCGTGCGTGCTCTTGTCCCTGTCAACCCTCCCACCTCACGCCTCACCCTCGAGCCCTTCCTCGGCAACCTCACTACCGGAGCCCTCACTGACCCAGCAGCGGCCTGGCACGTACTCACTCGCCCTCATCGCCTGTCCAGCGATGATGTGACCAGCCGTCTGCTCCGGGAGTTGAACTCCCTTCGCATGGGGGAGATCGAGATGGTCACCTCCTACTGGCAGCGTGCAAAGGACCTACTCCGCCGCCTCAGAGACGCCGTGCCACCTCTCCTCTCTGCGCTCCTGACCATCAAGCGCGGCGCCACCGACTCCTTCTCCGACGTCTTTGTCCACTACTCCTAGGACGTTCTCAAGGCCATGGCCGCCCAGGGTACTCTCATGCCCTCGATGTACGAGCTCTTCCTCCGCATCAAGGAAGCTCGACAGGAGTCACACATCCATCGCACGCAGTCCCTCGCCTCCCCTGCAGTCGCCGCTCTTGTCGTCGCTATTCCTGCCGTCGCGTCACTGACCATTGCCGCCCCAGCAGTAACAGCATCCTCTGGCGCCTCCTCCTCTACCAAGAAGAAGAAGAAGGGCAAGAAGGGCAAGGGCACTCAGCAGCAGACCAGCGGTTCTGGCAGCGCCAACCTCGTTTGCCATAACCATGAACAGTCTGGACACGGGTGGTACACGTATCCGCTTCCGACTGACGAGGCTCGTGTCATCACCACCATGCGTCGCCAGCGCAAGCGCCGCCTTGCCACCAGCGCCGTAGCCACCGCTGTTCCTGTCACATCAACGCCACTCGTGACGGCACCACCTCTGCATCCTTCACAGTTGTCCGCACCCGCTACTCCATCACTGGCTTTGTCCTCTCCCTTCCCTAACTCTAGCACCGTCACACCGCAGTCGGTATACTTCGTCGGACCCTGCGCCCGTGAGCGCCAGCTGGAGGAGTTCATCACCTTCCAGCTTTGACTTCCTCGCCCTCATCCTCAGGGAAGTGCGAGTTGCATCGTTGCCAGTTCCTCCCCTCCCTGCATGACAGAGTCGTTGTTACGCACATGGCCTGTATTTCCGCCTGTCCCGTCCTGTGTCACCCTCTCTTCTCCGGCTCCTCTTCGAGTTGATGTTGCCTGGCTAGATGACCGGCACTCGCGCTTTGCACCTCTGTCAACTTCGTCAGCGTCGCTCGCCCACTACAATGTGACTGTCAGCAACCTGACCTCTCCGGTCCAGGATCTGTTAGCGACGTGGATCGTCGACTCCGGGGCCACGCATCACATGACGGCCTCGCGCGAGGCCTTCAGTGTGGTTGGTCCCGTCACCGATGTCACTAGGGTTTGGACGGGATCTGGTCAGGTCTTACCCGGTCGTGGTGTCGGCGTCGTTCGTTTCCATGGTCCTGCGGGTGACGTCTTCTTGACTGATGTTCTCTTAGTCCCTGGCCTTGAGCTCAGTACCCTGTCTGTCACCTCCTTTGATAGCATGAGCATGGAAGTTTTGCATTCACGTGGCATGGGTACTGTGTCACTATGTCCAGCCGGTCGTGTTGTCTTGCATGCTACGGCACGCGGCAACTTGTAGCATGTACCGCACCTATCTGCTCCCACCTTTGTCTTCTCTTCATCGACTGACAGTGGCCACGTGTTCGTCACCAGCACATTGTATCCACAACACACGCGTCTGGTGCATCGCTGCCTCTGTCACGTCCACTTTGCCGCTATTGACAGCATGATTCGCATACAGCCACCCACGGGTCTTGACTCCACTGAGTGCATCGATTGCGCTCAGGGTAAGATGCACCACTCCACCTACCCCTTGTCTGCCTCTCGAGCTTCCGCCCCGCTTGACCTCGTCCACTGTGACGTCATGGGTCCTTTCACGACAAAGTCTATCGTCGAGCATGGTCATTACGTCTTGACCCTTACGAACGACTACTCTCGCTATCGCTGGGTTTTCAGCCTCTGGAAAAAAAGCGACGTCGCACCCACCATTCTGGATTGGCCTGTCCGCGCTGAACGCGACTGTGGCTGCACCCTCCGCCGCTTCTGCTCAGATCGCGGGGGCGAGTTTCTGGGGGAGACCACTCCTTTCCTTGCCTCCCATGGTGTCCATCATGAGACGTCGGCGCCTTACATGCCCGCCCAGAAAGGGGTCTCTGAGTGGTTGAACCGCACCATGGCCGACGCCGTCCGTACCATGCGGGTCGAATCCGGCGCCTCTGACAGCTTCTACTTTGAGGCCATGACCTACATGACATGGGTCTGGAACCGGATTCCCCATGGACCCATTCCTCGTCAGTCCACCCCATACCAGCATTGGTGTGGAGAACGCGCCGACTTGCGTCCAGCCCGTGTCTGGGGTTGCGTCGCCATCGTCTGGTTGCCTGTCCCGCACCAGGGAGGCAAGCTCAAACCTCGCGGTCGCCCGTGCACCTTCCTCGGCGTCTCCCGTCAGTCGAAAGCCTGGCGATTTCCCGCTCGCTGTTGCATTCTCGAGTCTTGGGATGCCCTCTTCTTTGAGAACCTGTTTCCCCGTGACCTCGTTCGCTCAGGCGCGTCGATGTTCCTCCCGTCGCGTGGTAGAGTGGTGAGTCCGTCCTCCGTCTTCGGGCATCCGGGTGGTCGAGCGCCTGCGTCCACGGACCCACTTTTGCCGGCCGTCCAATCCGTTTCTGCCAGCCCCTCAGGGCTGGCTTCCCCGTCTGTGGTCGCCAGTCCATCAGGGTCGGCTTCCCCGTCTGTGGCCGCCAGTCCCTCAGGGCCGGCTTCCCCGTCAGTGGACGTCAGCCCCTGAGGGCCGACTGCCCTGTCCGTATCCGCCAGCCCCTCAGGGCCGGCTCCCCCGTCCGTGTCCGCCAGCCCCTCAGGGCCGGCTGCCCCGTCCGTGTTGACCAGCTCCTCAGGGTTGACTGCCTCGTCCATGTCCGTCAGCCCCTTGGGGTCGGCTGTCCCATTTGTGTCTGCCGGCCCCTCCGGGCCAGCCGCCCCATCTGCGTCTGTCGGCCCCTTAGAGCAGGTTTCCCCGTCCGTGTCGGCTCGCTACACACACGATCCAGGCGGGAGCCTCAGACCTAGGGTTCCGATAGTTAGCACTCAGGCCACCACTGCAATTCATCGCACCCCACGACCCCCTGGGGGAGATGCAGATCCACTACCTCGGAGACGTGGCTCCACTCCCACGGTCGTGAGTGGGGACCCCGGCACCAAGGCACTCGGTTTGGCCACACTGTCAGTCATTGTGGACCTACGTCCAGCGTTGGCTTAGGGCTATGCCTTGCTCCATCAGGAACACCGGTATGCCGTTACGACCGCACTCACCCAGATGCCACCAGGGACATGGAACGCGCATGCCCTCACTGTCCGCCCCACTGAGCGACTAGAGGACCCAGCCACCTTGCGCGAGGCTCGGGCGTCTCCCGAGGCCGCACACTGGGAAGCGACGTGCGGCGACGAGCTAGCTGCCTTGCGGCAATACTACGTCTACGAGCTCGTCGACTTTCCCCAGGGTCGCAAGGCCATCGGTGCCAAGAGGGTTCTCTGGTGGAAGTGGAAGCCAGATGGGTCTGTGGACAAGTACAAAGCCCGTCTCACAGCGAAGGGGTTTGCTCAGATA
This sequence comes from Penium margaritaceum, assembly GCA_023375785.1. NCBI lineage: Eukaryota > Viridiplantae > Streptophyta > Zygnematophyceae > Desmidiales > Peniaceae > Penium > Penium margaritaceum. The sequence goes on from SZWC01004427.1 coordinate 121,738, forward strand.
CCTAGGATCGACTTTGACCAGATCTTTGCACCGGTCGGTCAGTTCTCCACCAGTCGGGCGTTGTTCAGCATGGTTACACAGCATGGGTGGGAACTGCATCAGATGGATGTGAGCAACGCCTTCCTCCATGACTCACTGGAGGGCGAGGAGCTCTACATGGTGTAGCCCCCAGGCTTTGACGATGGCTCTGGCAAGGTCTAGAAGCTGCGGAAAGCCCTCTATGGCTTGAAGTAGTCACCGCGCTGTTGGAACTTGGAGATCAGTCATACGCTTGTGAGCAGTGGCCTCCTTCGCAGCTCTGCTGATCCCGTGCTGTTCATTAGCCCATGAGGTCAGACGCTCGTCGCTCTCTTGGTCTATGTCGACGACCTACTTATTGCATCACGAGATGTGGCTGCCATCTTGTGGGTCAAGGACCTGCTGCACGCCGCCTACCAGATGAAGGACCTCGGGCCAACGCGAGTCTTTCTGGGCATGGAGCTTGAGCATGATCGCTCCGCGGGCATATTGCCTACGTCAACACCCTGTACGGACGCTTCTCTGACTTGTCCCTTATGCCGAGAGCATCCTCACCCATGTCGCCCGACGATTAGGAGAAGCTCAAGAGCTCCGATTCAGCTGTGATGGGGAAGCCAGTGGACATGACCGCATGTTTGCACGTCATTGGGTCACTGATATTCCTTGCGACGACGACGCGTACAGACATCGTGTTCACCGTCCACCTCTTTGCTCAGTTCTCTCAGGAACCGCATCACCTGCACTTCGAGGCCGCGATCCAAGTACTACGCTATGTCGTCTCGACTCCACGGCGAGGTCTCATGTTCCACCGACAGCCGTCTGTTTTTGCAGTGGGCTACACCGACAGTGACTCAGCCAGCAGTCCAGACCGTAGGAGCCGCACACGCTAGATCTTTCTGGTTGGCGGCACAGCGATGTCCCGGCACAGTGGCAAGCAGGGGTGCATTGCACGCAGCACCGCTGAGGCTGAGTACATAGCCCTTGGTTCAGACGCATGTGAGAGCGTGTGGCTACGTTGTCTGTTGTCTGAGCTGCGTCAGCCCGTCGCGTCCATCACATTTCATTGTGACAATGAGAGTGCCATGGCCATCGCCGACAATGGCGGTGTTCATCATACACGCACAAAGCACATCAATGTTGAGTATCACTATGTGTGTTTGTTGTTGCATGAGGGTAGCATCAGCATTGTGTGGGTTAAGACCGCACGATAGTTGGCTGACTTTTTGATCAAGACACTGAAGCGCGACTCGTTCAAGAAGACTGTGAGTTCAGTGGACGTGCGTCCGTGAGTTGCACCCTTTGTCCTCTCTTCCGTATCCATGTGCCCTTGGGGAGTTTGTCCGTCGCGTGTGATGCTGTTCGCCCATGTGCACTGCGCCTGTGAGTCATGGGGGAGTGCTGGTTTTTTCGCGTCTCTCATCGCACTCTATTGTGTCCTCCCGACTTGTGTACGTTGGCGTGCAGATGATTGACGGCAAAACTTGACGCCACTAGAGTGTCGTCCGGTGGAGCCGACGCACGATGAGGCCTACTTGCAGTTCGTTGGAGCCTCCTCCCTATGTCAACGTGCTCAGCTCCATCGGCAGGCCTCCTTGGTGGTCGAGCCGCCGGCGGTTAGTGCCTCCGCAGAGGTTGTCTGCGTGCTTGTGGTGCTGGATCTGATTGTGCCGTTGTGTCTACAGCGTCATGCTCTGCCTAGGGTCCATACTTCATATTTCGGGGCAGTGTTTGGCACATTGGACTAGCGTAGGCACTGCCTAGGTTCGGGCAGTCATAACTCTTTGCTACAATTTTTTAGCTTCTTCTTACCGGACGGCTGCGTTCGTAGCGTTGGTATTATGGTATGGTCCAGTTTTCAGGCAAAACGGATGACGCTCGGGTTTTGGGCTGTCGGCCGTCTGGCAGGCCTCGCCGGGAAAACCTGCCATCCTGAAAATAGAGCTATTTTCTGATTGGCTGGTGATCCGAGTACCAAGCTCTACAAAGCTGGAGGGGAGCTAGTGCTTGGAGGGGTCTCCCATTGTTGTTCATTCTTCATTGCTAATCAGTCACTTCCAGTTTTCAGCTGCTTTCTGGCGCTAACATTGGCGCGCGCATCTCTGAGTAACAAACCTAGAGCTAACAGACTTAGACTCTAGAGCAGCAGAGTGAGGGGGCAGCAGACTTAAGCAATGAGCGTGGAAGCCCGCACGATGCATCAACAACGCTGCTGCCTCAACCTGCTGCATAGATTCTAGCTATCTCTAGAGAGTTTCTGAGCGTTGTGACCACATTCAGGTTACATGATTTGTGGTTGGTGACAAAACCTGGATGAGGTGCCCAGTGTAGAGTTCTGGTTATTAGGCAACAATGCACTGTTGGAGTTTTTTATGCCTCGCACAATTAGCGAGGTAATGATTTGGCCAAGCTCTTGTTAACATGGCGACATTATGAAGTCAGCCGACGCACTTGCAAACATATAGGTTCAAAGAATATCAATAGTTAGGGTAGGAGACACCCAAAGTTTCATTAGGTCCAAAAGCTTATTATGCAGAGAGAGATGGCCATTGGCAAGCAAACGATAGTGTGCTTTTCAAGCACACAGTAAGAATACTTGTTGCGACACACTACGGGTGACGCACGTGGCAGTGCCGGCTTGACCTAAAACCTGCCCAAAACCATAGTTTTTCTGCTGTAACCCTTTGCACATGCATTCAAACACAACGCCGCCTGAACCTAGAGATGTGTAGGTGGTCTTGAATGCTAAGCAAGCAAGTAGGAAGCGATGGGAGGAGCCATGGATCAGGGCAGGCTCACATTAGAGAGAGTGAGAACTTGAATGAAGTTAGTAAGTAACAAGTGAGCGAAGTGCTAAGGGCCGGTTGACCGGGCCACCCACGCGAATCACTCGACGTGGGGCCCGAACGCCACCCGGGGATAGAACCTGTCCCTGGAGCAAGCGAGCTCCAGGCGGTTTCTCACACGCCGGTGCAAACCGTACGTGTGGTCACATGGGATCAGCAACCCAGCACCCTACGCTAGAGACATACAAGTATGTAGAAACTAGTCACATCTCAAACATGCATGTCCACAAATGTATCCTCCATTTTTGGCATGTAGCATTATCACTAAACTAAGGCTTGTTGTGAGGACAACGTTGGTGATGTGGCCACCACTTTGTAACCTGATGGTGTCACCACCATTGTGCGCCCCATGCTACGTCACAGCCTTGACCGGAGAGCCTTAGTCAAGATCAATCACCTGTAGTGGTGTGGTGTGTGTGTACGTGGAGACAAGAGGGAACTTGCGTGTGTCATGACCATAACCAACACTCCCCCGTGACCAACAGACGAGCAGGCCACACACACATAGAACAAAGGGCACATCACAGGACTCACGTCAACCTGGGGAATCACGAGAACGCAACACACTCCCCCATGACCAACAGACAAGCAGGCCACACACACATAGAAAAAAGGGCACATCACAGGACTCACGTCAACCTGGGGAATCACAAGAACGCAACAAGCCAACAGCATGCACAGGCGCTTTGAACATGCCACTGTTGAGCGCTTTCGTGAGAAAATATTCACGCTGGTGACGAGTGTCGACCCAAACAACCTGAACTTCTCCAGCAGTAATGCGCTCGCGCACAAAGTGATACTCTATGTTGATGTTCTTTGTGCGAGAATGATGCATGCCATCGTGCTTGGCAATTGCCTTTGCACTTTGGTTGTCACAGCGCAGGGTGATGCAACGAATGGGAACACGCAACTGTTGCAACAGGCGGGACAGCCACACACTCTCACACGTACCTGTGCCCACAGCCACGTACTCGGCCTCACTGGAGCTTCGAGCAACACAGCCCTGTTTACCACTTTCCCAAGAGACAGCAGTCCCACCGACGAAGAAAATGTAACCAGTGCGACTGCAAGCATCCGTGTCATGTGCCCAGTCACTGTCTGTGTAGCCGTCAACGATCACTGAAGGCTGGGCATGGTAGCAGAGTCCCATGCGTGCAGTGGACAACGCGTAGCGGATCACTTGCAGTGCGGCCTCGCGATATTTCTGTCGAGGCTGCTGGGAGAACTGAGCCACGAAGTTGACCGAGAAGGCCACGTCCGCTCGGGTGGTGGTAGCAAGGTACATGAGAGAGCTGACCACACTGAGTTAGTCGGTGACATCAACGATCTCCCCCAGCTGTGCTGTGTCCAGTGACTTCAGCAGGCGCTGACCTGCTGGAGTCATCGGTGTGGATGTTGCGGGAATGTCTGCAAGTAGGGAGGCAAAGCGCTCCCCGAATGTGTAGATGTATGCAGCCTGGTGCACGTGCAGGGTGCGACGCTGGCGGTCACGCTCAAGCTCCATCCCCAGAAACACTCATGCAAGACCTAGGTCCTTCATCTTGTACGCAGACTGCAGTAGATTTTTCATTGACTGGACAGCTGCGGGACTGGGTGAAGCAATGAGCAGATCATCGTCATAGACCAGTATGGCCACGAACGGCTCTGAGGGTGCACTCAAGAAGAGTGTTGGATCAACCGTGCTCCGACGGTAACCTCCCCGCTCAAGAGTTGAGGAGATCTCCATGTTCCAACAACGCGGTGACTACTTGAGCCCATAGAGAGCCTTGTGTAGTCGCAACACCTTGTTCGTGCCATCGGTGAAGCCAGGTGACTGGATCATGTAGATTTCTTCGTTGAGCTTACCATGCAGAAAGGAGTTGTTGACATCCATCTGCTCCAGTTCCTAGTTGTGCTGGGCGACAAGACTCAACAGTGCACGAGCAGTGATGTACCTACCGACCGGTGCAAAGGTCTCCTCAAAGTCAACTCCAGGGATCTGGGAGAACCCCTTAGCCATAAGACCGGCCTTGTACCGGTCGACTGTTCCATCGGGCTTCAGCTTACGCCAAAGGACCCATCGGGCAAAGACGGCCTTGCGGCCTACAGGGAGATCCACAAGCTCAAAGACTCCATGCTCCTAGAGAGCTTTGAGCTCCTCCTGCATGGCCTTCTCCCAAAGGTCAGCGTCTGCTGCCTCACGAGCCTGCCAGACAGTGGTAGGCTCAGGGGGAAGAGTGGGAAGGCCAGAGGCCGCAAAGCATGCGGCGACATAACCGGCGACGGAGGAATCAAGAGCATTGTGGAACTCATGGGCTACAAGAGCGTAGCCAACTGCCGAGGTGGGGTGCACGACACTCATAGATAGACCTAGGACATCGAGGCCGGTGGGCCGCACTGAGGAACAAACTGTGGAGAATGAGGCTTTGGAACGAGTGACCCGTTGAGTGGGCTGAGAGGCATTGGATGAACCAACAGGAGCAGACTCAGTAGGCATCCTGGAGGAGCGGAAGCGCTCACGGGAGGGATGAGAGGACTGAGAGGGAGGCAAATCACACAGTCTCCCCCCACGAGTGTAAGGCGTAGGGCCAGAGATCGGAGCTCGAAACGCGTCATCTACAGTGGGGTCAATCACTGGAGGGGACTCAGAGTCAGGAGACGAGTTGGGAGTAGAGTGGACAGGGCACTGTGTGGGAGTGGGTGCCGGGTGTGAGGAATCCGGACTGCCGGCAGAGGGCAAGGACAACACGGAATCCGAGGAGGACTCTGATGCTGCCGACTCAGAGGAGGCATGGGAGGATGAGGAGGAGGAGTCCTCATCTCTGTCCGTGGGAGTGGCAGCAGGAGATGCCGTGTGAGAGGGAGAGGAGGACACTCGGAGATCTGAGGCTGGAGCAGATCCAACCCCCCCAAGCCGACGAAGCGACAAGAGAGAGGGAGGAGGGACATGAGACAGGTCACGGGGAAAGACATCCTCGAAGAAGAGGGCGTCACGCGACTCAATGACGCGAGAGCAGTCAGGGTCCCAGAAGCGCCATGCCTTCGACATGGCACAGACACCAAGAAAGGTGCAGAGATGAGCGCGAGGGCTGAGTTTGCTATCGCGGGAGTCCTCGGGTAACCAGACGGTAGCCGCATAGCCCGGGACACGAGCCAGATGGAGGTCAGCATGGCGGCCATACCAGCGCTCAAAGGGGGTGACATGGCGAGGGAGAGGACCGTGGGGGATACGGTTCCATACCCAGGTCATGTAGCACATCACTTCGAAGGAGAAGACGGGGGAGAGGGAGGACTCACTGAGGAGAGTACGAATGCCGTTTGCAAGTGTGCGGTTCCAACGTTCAGAGACCCAGTTTTGTTGCGGTGTGTAGGGAGCGGAAGGCTCCATACACACCCCACAAGACGTCAAGAAGCGAGCAGTGGGACCCATGAATTCACCACCGCAATCACAGCAAAAGAATTTGAGCCGGCGACCACAGGCCAGCTCAGCTTGTGGCAGCCAGGACTCTACAGTGAGACAAACGTTGCTCTTTTGCCGAAGGGCAAAGACCCAACGCATGCAAGAAAAATCGTCTGTGAGACAGAGGACATATCGACCGGCCCCCCCAAGAGCGTCATGGACAAGGGGTCCCATAACGTCAGCGTGCAAGAGATCAAGCGGGTGATACTTGCGGGACTCAGACGTGGAAAAAGGGGAGCAATGCGTCTTGCCTTGGGCGCAGTCAAGGCAATCAGTAGGGCAAGGGACAGAGAACGTATCGGCATCAAGACCATGAGCAAGCGTGTCCCGAAGCAAACTGTCAACAACAGTAGTGTGAATGTGACAAAGGCGGCAATGAAGCAGTTGTGCATGTGCTGGAGTGAGAGAGCGGGCCACGTGAACAAGAGCGGTTGTGGAGGGATGCGGTGCAAACAAGGGCACACAAAACAAGGGGTCACAATGAGTGCCACGCAGCAAAACACGACCAGTGGTGGGATACAACACAGAGGCAATGTCATGGCTGGAGGAGAAATCCATGCCTTGGTCATCAAGGGTCGTAACTGACAGCAGACTGAGCTCAAGAGCGGGAACGTACAGAACGCCAGGGAGAAAGAGTTCCCCCCCAGGGCCAACGCAACGGACTACTCCAAGACCCTGGACAGGGAGAAGCTGGCCAGAGCCAGTGCAAATAAAGCGAACAGAGCCAACGGGACCCAGAGAAATGAACGAAGAGCGACAAGAGGTCATGTGGTGGGTGGCCCTTGAATCGAGGATCCAGAAGCCACATGTCATGCGGACAGACGCAGGGTCACGACTCACGGCGGCAATGGCATAGCGAGGAGAGAGGCGCTGACCACAAGCGGCAAGACAACAAGGAAGACTGTAAGACTGCCACTGCTCAATCCACAGGACGTCGACCGGGGGACAACCCTGAACATGACTGGGAGGAGATCCACAAAGAGACGAATCAACGGCACACGCAAGTTCCCCCTCAACCGAACGCACACTCTCACCTCCCTGATCCCGGAGGTGACGTTGGTGAACGGCATGAGAGAGTGCAGAGTCTAGCTTGCGGTCGTCCTCAGAAGGTCCGGTGATGAGAACGGCAGATGAGGGACACTGGGAGCTGGAGGTGGAGGACACCCACGGCGGAGGAGAGTAGAAGCCAGAGGGAGGTCCGAAGTAGACAGAGGCGCCAAGCCCCGGGGGCCAACCCCAGGGAGCGGGTGGAAGTGGTGGGGAGAGAGTAGTGTTGTAGGCAGTAGCTACAGGCGATGAGGGGGAGGTGCGTGCAGAACCCACACCAGACCCTGTGGAGGTGGAGGAGCATGCAGAACCACCACCAGATCTTGTGGAGCATGCCCAGTGTGCACGCATGGCTGAGGCAAGTCGGGCATTGTCAGGTGGGGCAGGGCACTTGGGCGCCGCATGACCGGCGGCACCACAGTTCCATCATGTGACACTGCTGGTGGAGGAAGCGGAGGATGCGAAGTCACCAGAACCGTGGCCCTTCCCACCCTTGCCTTGCCCGCCACCGCTAGAGCCCTCGCAGCCTTTACCTTTACCACCCCCCCCACCTCGACCACTCCCTTGGGCAGCAAGAGATGAGGCGGTAGTGGTAGATGTGGTGGTGGAGGATGAGCCAGAGGCAGGAGAGGTGGAGGAAGAAGGGAGTGCTGTGGCTGCTGCTGCAACGGTGGCGCGATGAATGCGTTTGGTCTGCAGTGAGCTCCACCAGTCGGTCAGACGTTGGAAAGTGAACTCCCACAATGCACCAATGCCTAGGGGTACGTCAGCGGGGACGGGGATGGCAGCCAGATGCTCAAGCTCTGTTGCCTTCACCTCGCGGAAGATGTCACTCAGCTCTGGGATGACGATGGAGAGAACAGCAAGGAGCTGACCAGGGGCGGCTTTGCCGAGGTCTCGCAGCAGTCGCAGACTGCGAGCCCAATAGGCGTCAGCAGTTTCATCAGCACACATGGAGAGCGTGTAGAACTGGACAGTGAGGACGCTTTGTGTTGCACTTCCAGTCACTGTTGTGCGCCGCTTGATCAGTGCGTAAGCACCGACCGGGTCAGTAGGTGTGCGACGTGTAGTGTCAGCATTGTAGGACCCGATCTCATCAGTGAGATCATTGGGTCCAGCACGAATGAGAGCACAGACAGCACGTGCAGACTCAGACTCGACTGGCACGAAAGGTGGAGCAACTGAGGTATTGGGTTCATGGTAGTATTCCCAGAGCTGCTCCCCCTGCGCCCAGGCACTGAAACAAACCGCCCAAGAGTGGAACGTGAGATTGGAGGTGAAATGGGGTGGAGTGGAGTCAAAGTCAGGCTTGCGCTTCACTGACGGAGCAAGTGTTTTGGCGGCAGCTGCGTCGGCTGCTGCGGCAACTGCAAGCGGATCAGAGGAAGATGAGCCAGTGGTGGCAGATGCGAAAGCGGGGGAGATAGAGAATGCAGCAGCAATGCCGGCGGATTGAGTGATGCGCAGTGTAGGCTGGAGACGGTTAAGGACCAAGTCAGCAATGTGGTTGGCGAAGGTCTCTTGGTCAGCCTGCTCAGCCCGCATCTTTTCTTCAGCGACACGCTGAGCAGTGAGGGCTGCTTGCAGCGCATTGCGCTCGCGCTGAAGCTCAGCTTGCAGGGCCATGTATTGGTCATCGTCAACTGGCATGTTGCCAGTGACGTGGCCCTGTCGAGAAAATTTCTGCAGAGTTTCCCTTGCCCCAGTGGACGTGGAAAGTGTGTGGTGAGGGCTTCAGAAGTTCGCTGCGATGCAACAAATCGGACGCACGAACACGCCAACACAGAGAGGCTATGTTGTCCCGGGGTCCCGGGGTGACCCCATCACCGCGGCCGTGGAACAGCGGTCCACAGCGATGCCCCCGCGATGTGGGGTGGCCGATCGTTTTCATGTCCGGTGGTCTGCCGAGCGGTTGGCTGACCTGTCACACGTCAGCTACCACCGCGGTCGGCACCGACCACCTCTGGACCAAAATTAGACATGCGGAAAGTTCGACCCCCGATGCCGAATTTCCGAGGTTGCTCACTCATCATGCTTGCCCAGTCACCATACAGGTAATGCATGTGGTGTCATGCTGGCATGCAGGTTGTGGACTGGTGCATTAACCAATAATGGTTTGACTGTTGCAGGTGACGTGGATGATATTGTATGAAGCATATGATGGACCCTATCGTTCTGTGCCAGATTTTGTGTACACAGGTGGAAATTGACTGTTCTAAGTGACGTGGATGATAATGTATGTTGCAAAATTTTAGCATTTCAATATTCAGAAATTCTTGAACCTCATGACAATCGAAGAATGCGCGCGCACTTCATATACTTACATGTAATCTAAATCTGCCTTCGCATGAAGTGATTCCATAAGTCATCAGTATTAGATTGCATTTTTGTGGAGGTTTGTGAAAATAACTTTGTTCTTCTCGTGCCGGTTTGAATCGTTGTTCGTGCAATTCTGTCACCGCGAGGTTCGCAGTGAGACGGGGTTCGTACAAGCGTGCTCGCAGTGCGAGCACGCTGCTACGGTGACCCGAAGTACACACCGGACTCGACATCGCGAAGTCCGGTGTGGACGTGCGCCAGACCACCGGTTTGTGGTGTCAGGTGTCCTCTGCCCAGCCTCGTTCCGATGACTCCAAGCCAAGGGTACTCGTGCCATTGTGCACGACTGGCAGACGAGCAACGGGACGACGAGCTCTTGCTCGTCGGTTCCAGACACTTAGGCAGATTCTCAACACCGTGTGACACACGGTGTTGAGGTAGGTTCCACCATGCCTCCGAGGAAGGCATCCACGATGTCTTCCTCGGGCAAGGGCTCATCGTCCCTGCCTACTTCAGCGTCCGCAACTTCATCCGTGCGCCTGTTTCAGCCAGATTTTTCTCCTCCTCCATCAGGCCGTCTCCATGGCGACACACTTACACTTGCCCTATCTCGTCACTGTCATCCAGTCCCAACGGCATCAAAGAAGCCAGGGTTCCACTGTGGCAGCTGTGGTGTCACCCAGAGCGGCACCTGTGACCGCATCCGTGGGCACTTTGGCGTACCCAATGGAAACATCTCGTGCTGTCCCTATCCACCGCCAATTGCCCAGGACGTGCTTGGCCTTGAGAGAGCTCCCCGTCCTCCTGCTGGCTGGAAGCCGTCCTGCCCTCGGCTGTACAATGGTCTGGGTGACTCATGGGGCACGAGTCACAAACCAGTCTCGTGGCACGCCCTTTTTGAATCCAGGGCCCGAGAGGAAGCACTAGCAAAAGCAGGTGTGCCGACTGCAGATCTTGGAGACCTGGATGCCCCAGAGTTTGCCTCAGCAGGTCCTTCCACCGTCTCCCAGCAGCAGCAGCAGCTGCAGCAGCAGCAGATTTGCAGCAGCATATTAATCAGTCACGGCAGATGCTGCAGCAGCCTGTGAGACTTGCAGATGTCAACAGGATGGCTGGGATGGTGCAGACATCCGTGCGGCCCCACTGTGATGCTGCTGCCAACTCTTCCTACCAGATGTCCATCGTGAAGCATATGGCCAGCGCTGGGCTGTCTATCAGCTTCTGCAGGGAGCCGGCTTGGTACGAGGTGTGCCGCTGGGCTCGGGCTACAAACACCTCTTTCCGCCTTCCCACGCGTGGCACTGTTGTGAAGGATATCCTCCCACGGCTTGATGCCAAGCTAGAGGTTGAAGATGCCTCTGTCAAGCAAGGCTGGAGCATCTACGGTGCCACGGTTGCTGTGGATGAGTGGGCCGATCAGCAGCAACGCCCGATCTACAATGCAATGGCGGTCAATGCCAAAGGTGCCTGCCATGTCTTCTCCAGAGATGCCAGTGGCCGTGTGAGGAATGCGGACCACATGGCATCCATGATAGAAGCGGCCATTCAGGAGGTTGGGGTCCGGAACGTGGTCAGTGTTGCTTGTGACAACACCTCAGTCAACAAACGCGCCTTTGAGGACCTCAAGGCGCAGTACCCATCCGTGTTGTGGCAGGGCTGCTGTGCCCATAACGTTGACCTCGTCCTCAAGGACATTGGCAAAACGGACTGGGGAGCAGCGGTCTTGTCGCGGGCTGAGAAGGTAGTGACCTTTTTCCGCAACAACGACATGCCCCGCACGTGGTTGAAGCAGCAGTCTGGGGGGCGGGTGCTGATTCCAAGGTGTGACACCAGGTTTGCATCGGCCCATGCCATGCTGCAGCGCCTTTTGGACATGCGTCCATTTCTGTTGAAGCTTGTTAACCACAAGTTCTGGAAAGGAATGGGGATCCAAAGGGATGGTCTGTACAAGCAACGGAAGAAGGTAGTGCGCAGCCTCATCCGCCGCCGTGTCTTTTGGCTGCAGGTCCGCCAGCTGAGGGACCTGATGTCCCAGCTGGTGTCAGTACTGCGTGTGGCCGATGCGCTTGGTGGGCAGGCAGGTGAAATTTATGAAGCCCTGCTGGACTGCATGACGGAGTTGAAGGGGCTGGCAACAAGCCGCGGCAGGAAGCCTGCCAAGGTGGGCACGAACCAGGCAAAGCACGCCATGCAGCGGCTTCACACGCGCTGGACTAACGACATGAACTGCCCCCTATGTGCCGCTGCACGCCGAGTGCATCCCTTGCACTTTGGCAATGACCTGGGGGGTGATTTGGAGATGGTGCAGCACTGGGAAGGTGTGGTGGAGGCACATGTACCAGAGAAGAGACGGGACGACCTGCAAAAGGAGCTGGAAGCATTCCAGCTTGGACGCGTGACAGTGGACGTGATCCCCTTGACCACCAAGTGGCTCAGTGACAAAGCACGTGGTGCAGTGGGCAAGGTGGCGGTGGGTGCATTGAAGCCATACGAGTGGGTCTTATTGCACCTTGCCCACTTGCCCACGCTGCGTGAGTTTGCTATCCGCTGGCTCTCACAGCCGTGCTCGTCATCCGAGTCCGAGCGCGTGTTTTCAACGCACCAACTCATCCACACAGCACGTCGTAACCGCCTGCATGTCTCCACCCTTGAGATGCTCGTACGCTGTAATGTGCGCCTTTGCCAGCAGTTGAAGGCAGGGAGGGGACGCTGCAAGCCAGTGAACTGGCTGGAACCGGACGAGTCGGACAGTGAAGACGACGGCGACATCATCCCGGACGTGGAGGAAGAGGAGCCTGAGGACGAGGTGCAGGAGAGCTTGGAGGAGATGGAAGAGGAGGAGGAAGTGGTCGTAGAGGGTGAGGAAGAGGAGGAGAATGAGGATGCGGCAGCCCAACAGCAGCAGCAGCAATTCAAGCTGCGTGATGCTATGGGGGAAGACCCCCCATCATTCGCCAAGGCCATACGCACATGCAAGGAGGCAGAGGACCTCATTGAAGAGGTTGGGAGTGGCGGGAACCGCAGCAGGGTGCGAGCAAGTGAAAGTGCAGGCGAGGAGAACGGGGCTGGAGAGGGGGCGGAGGAAGAGGGCAGGGATGAGGTGGAAGAGGAGGAGGGGGCTAGAGACGGAGAGGAGGATGCAAATGATGGGTCCAGAGAGGGAGAGGCAGCTGAGGATGGTGGAGCAGAAGGGGGCAATGGAGAGGACGGTGAGGCCGAAGTCGGCCTGGAGGATGGAGGAGCAGCAGACGATGTGGATGAAGAGGATGGAGAATGGGAAGAAGTTGGTGGTGAAGGGGAGGATGGGGAAGATGAGGAGCCAAGGGCTGCACTGGCAAACGTCGCAGCAACAAAAAAGGGTGGCAGTGCAGCAGGCACCAAGGGTGGAGGTGCACCAGGTGCGAAGGGTGGCAGTGCAGCAGGCGCCAAGGGTGGAGGTGCAGCAGGGGCAAAGGGTGGAGGTGGAGCAGGTGTCAAGGGTGGGGGTGCAGCAGGAGGCAAGGGTGGAGGTGCAGCAGGCTCCAAGGGTGGCAACAGTGCAGCAGAACAGAGGGCTGGAAGTGCAGCAGGTAGCAACAAATCAGCGGCTACATCTAGCACGTATGCGAGAGGTGTCCCTGGTGCAGCAACAGGCAAAAAGGGTGGACTTGGTGCAGGCAGCAAGGCTGGTGGTGTTGCAGGTGCAGGCAAGAGAAGGAGGGCAGCAGGCAGCGATGCACAGGGTGATGCAGCCAAAAAGCGTCTTAGGGCTGCTGCAGGACGTTAGGACAAGATGTAGACCCCTTGCACCATGTCGTGCCAACTTCGGTGTTTTTGTGTGTACGTGTGTGTGTGTGTGTGTGTG
>SZWC01004427.1:135466-148580 GCA_023375785.1 Penium margaritaceum
CCCCCCCCCCCCCCCCTCGGCCGGGGCGGCCGAGGTGCCTATGTGGGGGGGGGGACCACATCGATGTGCCGTGGTGCACATCGATGTGCCGGGGTGCGTGGTGGCCAGGTCAACATAACAGAGAGGGCAGGATGAGAGAGATAGACCAAGCGAAACAAGGGTCACCAGGCACGGTGGCGCAGTGAGAACAGTGGTGGAAGAGCCGCGGCAGCTGAGGAGGCGACGACTGCAACAGTAGCTGATGCAGAGACAATGAGGCAGGCTACTCCTGTTAGCGCTGCAGCTGACAGGGTGGAGATGGCTGCAGTGGTCGAGATCAACAGTTGTATGTGATGAGTCCCTGAGGATGAAGAGGAGGGTAAGGATGAGGCCTGTGCTGTGGAAGTATGGATAGAGTCAGTTGCACTAGAGAGCGCTGTGGCAGCTACTGCTGCTGCCAATGCTACCGCGTCTGCTCCTGCGGCAATCTGAGTAACTACGTTGACAGCAGCGGCTGCCAAAGGTCCCTGATCAAGTGCAGCCATAGTGTAAGTGTCAATGGCTCTCCCAGCTACCGTGGTGGCTGGTGCACGTGCGGCACGTGCAGTGGCTGCAAAAGTAGATGCCACAGCAGCACTGGACACAAGTGCAGCCCGTAGAGCTGTTAGAATATCAGGAGGCGAGGAGGACGCTGACTATGCAACTGATGTGGCTGGAGATGCAACACGACGCGAAGCAGGGGCCCGTGATGCTGCTGCCGCAGAGGGTGAGGCGGCGCCATGAGTAGCAGCACGACGGCGTTGTTGGCGTGTTCTACGGGCAACGGGTGGGCTTACCGGTGAGTGAAGAGGTTGGTGATCACGCGGCGGTGCCGTAGCTGGTTCGTTGTGCGCCGTCGGAGAGTTGTCGGCGGCTGACTGGCAGTGGGCTGCGTAGTCCCTTGCGTGTGCCCACTTGTAGTGATCGGCGGGGTCGTAGTCCTCACTGGGGTAACATCCCGGGTTGCTGAGATGGATCCGTGACCACACCTCCCTCTCTTCATGCTCCTCGTAGTACGCAAGCTCCTCGTCAATGCAGGCACGCTCCCGCGCTACTGTGGGAGATGTAGGGATACGCTCAGTCACAGGGCAGACGCCAGTGTGCAGAATGCTAGGCTGCCTGGGAGGCAGCCTGAGGTGCTTGTGAGTGTGCGTGGACGGGCCTCAGCTGCTCAGGTTGGCGCTGCTGCTGCAAGGTCCGTGAGCAGAGGGAGGGCTGCACGTGTGGTGCAAGATGATGGGGGCGCAAGACGCCGGTGCACAAGGCAGCTGAGCGCACCTGGCCGAGGCACCAAACAGAGTGCGGGTGCGCCTGGTGGTGCTCACATGTCCGTCGTGCGTGTGGAGGCAAATGCACGATGGAGGAGAGGTGGACGGCGGCTGAGGGGAGATGGTACCGTGCGGACGGTGGTGCAAGAGGCGACCACACTTCGTAGAATGAGGATGCGCGGGTGCGCCAGGGGGTGCCCACACTTCCGTCGTGTGTGCGGAGGCAGAAGTACGATGGTGGAGAGGTGGACGATAGCTGAAGAGAGATGGTGCCGTGCAGACGGTGGTGCTAGAGATGACCACACCTCGTAGAATGAGGATGCGCAGGTGTGCCGGGTGGTGCGCACACGTCCGTCGTGCGTGCGGAGGTAGAAGCACAATGGTGAAGAGGTGGACGACGGCTGAGGGGAGATGGCGCCATGCAGACGGTGGTGCTGGAGGCGGGATAGAGCACACCGTGATCCACGGGTGAGATATGAGCAGCAGGGTGGCCCGATCAACCGGCTGTGGTGTGTGTGTGCGTAGAGACAAGAGGGCACGGCAGCATTGACCCGCCTGGTGGCGGTGTCAGATATTTTCCCACGGCCACTGGGCCAGGGGGAATGCAACCGGATTTTTCCGGCAACACTGGCCCCCACGCTTGACGCATGGAGGTGAGCGGCAGGCCGCATCTAACATCAACGAACGACGACGCACGTCACCCAGGTGCCGTTACTGGCACCAGCAAGCAACAGCAGCAGCAGCAGCCTATAGTAGTAGTAGCGGCAGGCAACCACAACGAGCAGTGGCAGTATCAGCAAGCCGCAGCTGCATGCAGCAGTAGCAACTGTCAGCAGCAGTATCTCACAGCATCAGCAGCAGCATGCAGGAGCAGCAGCCCGCAGCAGCTATCAGCAGTAGTAGTAGCAGCAGCAGCAGTTAGAAGCAGCAGCTCGCAACAGCAGTAGCAGCTTGCAGCAGCAGCAGCCTATAGCGGCAAGCAGCAGTGGCTGCCAACAGTAGCAACAACAGCAGCCAGCTACAGCAGCGGCAGCAGCAACGAGCTGCTGCCGCCGGCTGCCCGCAGCTCGTCGTGAGCAGCGAGCTGCAGGTAGCAAGCTCGCTGCTCGCTCCGAGAAACGGGCTGCTAGCAGCCAGCAGCGAGTCCGTTGCTCGCTACCTGCTGGCCACAGCGAGCAGCGAGCTCGCTAAGCAGAAAGAGAGAAAAAAAAAACAAAAAACACACACACCAGAAAAAATCCCCCACCCCGTCAACAGCTCTCTTAGCTACTGCAGTAGTCGCAACAGCTCGTAGTAGCAGTAGCAACAGCAACGTGAGCAACAGCAGCAATAGCAGCACCAACAACAGCAGCAGCAGCTGCATCAACAGCACCAGCAGCAGCAGCTGCTGCTGCTTCAACAGCAGCAGCCGCATCTGTAGTAGCAACAGCAGGTACAGTAGCAGCAGCCTCAGCAATAGTCGATGCTGACGTCAGCAGCCGTTCAGCTGACGTCACTACTGACATCATCAACCAAAAAAAAGGCAATCCTGCAGATTCTAAACAAGATTTTCTGAAGTCAACCTTGTCAGGCTGATAACACCGCCAACGTCACTGATGTCGTCAACAGCACAAAGAGGGGGAAAAAAAGGGAAGGCGCCTAAAACCATGCCCACTAGTCCTAGTGGGGAGGGGTCCTCCTCTGATGCAGAGGGGACCTCGTCCCCCTTTCCTGCAGCAGCTGTAGCGGCAATCGCAACAGCAACAGCAACAACAATAGCAGTAGTAGCAGCAGCAACAACAGCAGGAGCAACACCAGCAACAACAACAACACCGTGCACAATCTGTCATCTGTCCTTCTGCCTCGACAGATCCGCTCGCCGCTCTTCAGCAGTAGCTCGCACCTCTGACACAGCAACTCGCAGCACTACAGCTGCCGCCACCCCCATTGCCGCAGCATTCGCAGCAACAGTAGCAGCAGTCGCCACCACTGCAGCAGCAGCCTCCCCCACAACAGCCGCACCAACATCCGCAAGCGCCGTTTGCTCCGCCAGGATACGCGAGCCCGACCCTATCCTTTGCCACACAGTACCTTGCGCAGCAACACACCCTACGCCAACACCAGACAATGACATCACTTCTAGGCCCCACTTTGGGTGCCGGCTGCAGGCCAAAGGACTTCGAAACCCCACAGCCACCGCTTCAAGTTGGCAACCAGTTCCGGAGCTGGGAACTCAGCTTCCGGATCTGGGCAGAGGGTGAGGGCTTGTGGCCCTACTATGTTCTGCCCTTTGACTCCACCCAGGCCGACCAGGTTTACGATGCCGGTCGCGCCGTCTGTGCTCTTGTCCCTGTCAACCCTCCCCCCTCACGCCTCGCCCTCGAGCCCTTCCTTGGCGACCTCACCACCGTAGCCCTCCCTGACCCAGCAACGGCCTGGCAAGTACTCACTAGCCCTCATCACCTGTCCAGCGATGCTGTGACCAGCCATCTGCTCCGGGAGTTCAACTCCCTTCGCATGGGGGAGACTGAGACGGTCACCTCCTACTGGCAGCGTGCGAAGGACCTACTCCGCCGCCTCAAAGACGTCGTGCTACCTCCCCTCTCTGCGCTCCTGACCATCAAGCGCGGCGCCACCGACTCCTTCTCCGACATCTTCGTCCACTACTCCCAGGACGTTCTCGAGGCGATGGTCGCCCAGGGTACTCTCATGCTCTGGGCGTACGAGCTCTTTCTCCGCATCGAGGAAGCTAGTCAGGAGTCACACATCCATCGCACGGAGTCTCTCGCCTCCCCTGCAGTTGCCGCTCCTGTTGTCGCCACTCTTGCCGTTGTGTCAGTGACCATCACCGCCCCAGCAGCAGCAGCATCCTTTGGCGCCTCCTCCTCTACCAAGAAGAAGAAGAAGGGCAAGAAGGACAAGGGCACTCAGCAGCAGACCAGCGGATCTCGTAGCGCCAACCTCGTTTGCCATAACTGTGGCCAGTCTGGACACGGATGGTATACGTGTCCATTTCCGATTGGCGAGGCTCATGTCATCGCCACCATGCGTCGCCAGTAGGAGCGCCGCCTTGCCACCAGCGCCATAGCCGCCGCTGTTCCTGTCACATCAATGCCACTCGTGACGGCACCACTTCAGCATCCTTCACAGCTGTCTGCACCCGCTACTCCGTCACTGGCTTCCTCCTCTCCCTTCCTTGACTCTAGCACTATCACACTGTAGTCGGTATACTTCGTCGGACCCTCCGCCTGTGAGCGCCAGCTGGAGCAGTTCATGGCCTTCCAGCCTGGACTTCCTCGCCCTTCTCCCCAGGAAAGTGCGCGTTACGTCATTGCCAGTTCCTCCCCGACCTGAATGACAGAGTCGTTGCTACGCACATGGCCTGTATTTCCGCTTGTCCTGTCCTGTGCCGCCGTCTCTTCTCCCACTCCTCTTCGAGACGATGTTGCCTGGCTAGATGACCGGCACTCGCGGTTTGCACCTCTGTCCACTTCGTCAGCGTGGCTCGCCCATTGCAATGTGACTGTCAACGACCTGGTCTCTCCGATCCAGGATCCATCAGATACCTGGATCATCGACTCCGGGGCCACGCATCACATGACGGCTTCACGCGAGGCCTTCAGTGGTCCCGTCACCGATGTCACTGGGGTTCGGACGGGATCTGGTCAGGTCTTGCCCGTTCGTGGTGTCGGTGTCGTTCATTTCTGTGGTCCTGCGGGTCACGTCTACTTGACTGATGTTCTCTTTTTTCCTAGCCTTGAGCTCAGCGTCCTGTCTGTCACCTCCCTTGATCCCATGAGCATGGACGTTTTACATTCATGTGGCATGGGTACTGTGTCACTACGTCCGTCCTGTCATGTCGTCCTGCATGCTACCCCCCGCGGCAACTTGTGGCATGTACCGCGCTTGTCTGCTCCCACCTCTGTCTCCTCTTCGTCGACTGACACTGGCCACGTGTTCGTCACAAGCACATTGTCCCCACAATACACGCGTCTCGTGCATCGCCGCCTCGGTCACGTCCACTCTGCCCCTATTGACAGCATGCTTCGCGTACAGCCAGCCACGGGTCTTAACTCACCCTCCTTTCCTCTGCCATGCCCCACTAAGTGCATCGATTGCGCTCAGGGCAAGATGCACCGCTCCACATACCCCCTCTGTGCCTCTCGAGCGTCCACCCCGCTTGACCTCATCCACTGTGACGTCATGGGTCCTTTCCCAACAAAGTCTGTCGTCGAGCACGGTCGTTACTACCTGACCCTTACGAACAACTACTCTCGCTATTGCTGGGTTTTCTGCCTCCGGAAAGAAAGCGACGTCGTGCCCAACATTCCGGATTGGCTTGTCCACGGTGAACGCGAGTGTGGTCGCTCCCTCAACCGCTTCCGCTCAGATCACGGGGGCGAGTTTCTGGAGGAGACCACTCTTTTCCTTGCCCCCCATGGTGTCCATCATGAGACATCGGTGCCTTACAAGCCCGCCCAGAATGGGATCTCTGAGCGGTGGAACCGAACCATGGCCGACGCCGTTCTTACCATGCGGGTCGAATCCGGTGCCTCTGACGGCTTCTACTTTGAGGCCATGACCTACATGACATAGGTGTGGAACCGGATTCCCCATGGACCCATTCCTTGTCAGTCCACCCTATACCAGCATTGGTGTGGAGAACGCGCCGACTTGCGTCCAGCCCGTGTCTGGGGCTGCGTCACCATCGTCTGGTTGCCTGTCACGTAACAGGGTGGCAAGCTCGAACCTCGCGGTCCCCCATGTACCTTCCTTGGTGTATCCCGTCAGTCGAAAGCCTAGCGATTTTGGGATCCCACTTGCCGTTGCATTGTCGAGTCCCGGGATGCCCTCTTCTTTGAGGACCTGTTTCCCCGCAACCTCATTCACTAAGGCGTGTTGATGTTCCTCCCATCGCGAGGGGGAGTGGTGAGTCCGTCCTCCGTCTTCCCGCGTCCGGGTGGTCCATCGCTTGCGTCCACGGACCCACTTTTGCCAGCCGCCCCATCCGTGTCGACCAGCCCCTCAGGGCCGGCTTCCCCGTCTATGGCCGCGAGCCCCTCAGGGCCGGCTTCCCCATCTGTGGCCGCCAGCCCCTCAGGGCCGGCTTCCCCGTTGGTGGACGTCAGCCCCTCAGGGCCGGCTTCCCCGTTGGTGGATGTCAGCCCCTCAGGGCCGGCTGCCCCGTCTGTATCCGCCAGCCCCTCAGGGCCGGCTCCCCCGCCCGTGTCCGGTAGCCCCTCAGGGCCAGCTGCCCCGTCTGTGTCCGCCAGCCCCTCGAGGCCGGCTGCCCCACTCGTGTCCGCTAGCCCCTCAGGGCCGGCTTCCCCGTCTGTGGTCGACAGCCTCACGGGGTCGGCTGCCACGCCCGTGTCCGCCAGCCCCTCAGGGACGGCTGCCCCGTCCGTGAACGCCAGCCCCTCAAGGCCGGCTGCCCCGTCCGTGTCCGCCAGCTGCTCAGGGCCGGCTGCCCCGTCCATGTCCCCAACCCATCAGAACCGGTTGCCCCATCTGTGTCTGCCGGCCCCTCCAGGCCAGCCGCCCCATCTGCGTCTGTCGGCCCCTCGGAGCAGGCTTCCCCGTCCGTGTCGACTCGCTACACACACGGTCCACGCGGGAGCCTCAAACCAAGGATCCCGACAGTTATCACTCAGGCCACCACTGCACGTCCTCTCACCCCACGACCCCCTGGGGGAGATGCAGATCCACTTCCTCGGAGACGTGGCTCCACTCCCACGGTCGTGAGTGGGGACCCCGGCACCAAGGCACTCAGTTTGGCCACACCATCGGTCATCCGGACGTACATCCAGGGTCAGCTCTGGGCTACGCCTTGCTCCATCTAGAACACCGGTATGCCGTTACGACCGCACTCATGCAGATGCCACCAGGGACACGGAATGCGCATGCCCTAACTGTCTGTCCCACTGAGCGACCAGAGGACCCAGCCACCCTGCGCGAGGCTCGAGCATCTCCCGAGGCTGCACACTGGGAAGCAGCGTGTGCCGACGAGGTAGCTGCCATTCGGAAACATCACGTCTACGAGCTCGTCAACTTTCCCCCAGGCCGTAAGGCCATCGGCGCCAAGTGGGTTCTCTGGCGGAAGTGGAAGCCAGACGGGTCTTTGGACAAGTATAAAGCTCGTCTCACGGCAAAGGGGTTTGCTCAGATACCTGGGATCGACTATGACCAGATCTTCACACCGGTCGGTCGGTTCTCCACCAGTCGGGCGTTGTTCAGCCTGGTTACACACCATGGGTGGGAACTGCATCAGATGGATGTGAGCAACGCCTTCCTCCATGGCTCACTGGAGGGCGAGGAGCTCTACATGGTGCAGCCCCGAGGCTTTGACCAAGGCTCTGGCAAGGCCTCTATCGCTTGAAGCAGTCATCGCGCTGCTGGAACCAAGAGGTCAGTTGTACGCTTTTGAGCGGCGGCCTCCTTCAGAGCTCTAATCCCACGATGTTCATTAGCCCGTGAGGTCAGACGCTCGTCGCTGTCTTGGTCTATATCGACGACCTGCTCATTGCATCACCGGATACGGCTACCATCCAGCAGGTCAAGGACCTGCTGCACGCCGCCTACCAGATGAAGGACGTCAGGCCAGCGCAAGTCTTTCTGGGCATGGAGCTTGAGCATGATCGCTTCACATGCATACTGCATGTCCATCAGGCTGCCTACGTCAGCACCCTGTCCGGACGCTTCTCTGAGGACTTGTCCCTTGTGCCGAGAGCATCCTCACCCATGTCGCCCGACAATTAGGAGATGCTGAAGAGCTCCGATCCAGCTGTGGTGGGGGAGCCAGTGGACGTGACCTCATGTTTGCACGTCATCGGGTCACTCATGTTCCTAGCGATGACGACGTTTCCAGACATTGTGTTCGCCATCAATTGAGCCAAAAGGTCCTTTTGGCTCAATTCTACCAGGAACCGCATCACCTCCACTTCGAGGCTGCGATCTGAGTACTACGCTATGTCGTCTCGACTCCACGACGAGGTCTCATGTTCCGCGGTCAGCCGTCTCTTGTTGCGGTGGGCTACACCGACAGTGACTGGGCCAGCAGTCCAGACGGTAAGAGCTACACAGGCTAGGTCTTTCTGGTTGGCGGCACAGTAGTGTCCTAGCGTAGTGGCAAGCAGGGGTGCATTGCACGCAGCACCGCTGAGGCTGAGTACATAGCCCTTAGTTCAGGCGCATGTGAGAGCGTGTGGCTGTGTCGTCTGTTGTCCGAGCTACGTCTGTCACGTCCATCACGTTGCATTGTGACAATGAAAGTGCCATGGCCATCGCCGACAATGACGGTGTTCATCATACACACATAAAGCACATCAATGTTGAGTATCACTATGTGTGTTCGTTGTTGCATGACGGTAGCATCAGCATTGTGTGGGTTGAGACAGCACGCCACTTGGCTGACTTCTTGACCAAGGCACTGAAGCGCGACTTGTTCAAGAAGACTGTGAGTTCAGTGGGCATGCGTTTGTGAGTTGCATCCTTTGTCCTCGCTTCCGTATCCATGTGCCCTGGGGGAGTTTGTCCGTCGCGTGTGATGCTGTCCGTTCATGTGCACTACACTTGTGAGTCATGGGGGAGTGTTGGTTTTTCCGCGTCTCTCATCATACTCTGTTGTGTCCTCCCGGCTTGTGTACATTGGCATGCAGATGACTAATGGCAAGACTTGACGCCGCTGGAGTGTCGTCCGGTGGAGCCGACGCACGATGAGGCCTACTCGCGGTTCGCTGGAGCCTCCTCCCTACGTCAACGTGCTCAGCTCCATCGGCAGGCCTCCTTGGTGGTCAAGCCGCCGGCGGTCAGTGCCTCCGCAGAGGTCGTCTGCGTGCTTGTGGTGTTCGATCTGACTGTGCTATTGGGTCTACAGTGTCATGCTCTGTCTAGGGTCCATATTTCATATTGCGGAGCACTGTTTGGCACATTGGACATGCGTAGGTACTGCCTGGGTTCGGGCAGTCATAACTCTTTGCTACTATTTTTCTAGTTGTTTCTGACCAGATGGCTACGTTCGCAGCGTTGGTATTATGGTATGGTCCAACTTTCAGGCAAAACGGATGACGCCCGGGTTTTGGGTTGTCGGCCGTCTGGCAGGCCTCACCGAGAAAACCTGCCATCCTGAATATAGAGCTATTTTCTGATTGGCTGGTGATCAGAGCAACAAGCTCTACAGAGCTGGGGGGGAGCTAGTACTTGGAGGGGTCTCCCATTGTTGTTTATTCTTCATTGCTAATCAGTCACTTCCAGTTTTCAGCTGCTTTCTGGCGCTAACACTGGCGCGTGCATCTCTGAGTAACAATCATCAACAACGCTGCTGCCTCAACCTGCTTCATAGATTCTAGCTATCTCTGAAGAGTTTCTGAGCGTTGTGACCACATTCATGTTACATGATTTGTGGTTGGTGACAAAACCTAGATGAGGTGCCCAATGTAGAGTTATGGTTATTAGGCAACAATGCACTGTTGGAGTGTGTGATGCCTTGCACAATTAGCGAGGTAATGATTTGGCCGAGCTCTTGTTAACATGGCGATACTATGAGGTCAGCCGACGTACTTGCAAACATACAGGTTCAAGGAACATCAATGGTTGGGGTAGGAGACACTCAAAGTTTTGTTGGTTTTTGCGCATCTCTCATTGTACTCTGTTGTGTCCTCCCGGCTTGTGTACATCGGCATGCAGATGACTGACAGCGAGACTTGACACCGTTGGAGTGTCGCTCGATGGAGCCAACGCACGCTGAGCCCCCCTCACCTGTCGCTGGATCTCCTCCTCTGGCGATGGGCTCAGCTCGATCGGCAGGCCTCCTCGGTGGTCGGGCCGCCGGCGGTCACTGCCACTGCAGATGCTGTCTTTATGCACCTAGCGCTATGTCTGGCTATGCAGCATCATGCGATGCCTAGGGTCCATCTCTCCTGTTGTATGGCCCTGTTTGGCATCATTGACTGTTATAGGTAATGCCTGGGTTCATGCAGCCATAGCGTCTTGTAGCTATTTTTCTAGCTGATTCTGACCACACGACTGCGTTTGCAGCATCGGTATTATGGTGTGGTCCAGTTTTCAGGTGAAACGGACGACGCCCGGGTTTTGGGCTGTCGGGCGTCTGGCAGGGCTCACCGAAAAAACCCTGACTGCCAAAAAAACAGGTCTATGACTATTTTCTGATTGGCTGGTTAGCTGAGCAACAAGTTCTACACTAGTGGAAGGGAGCTAGACCTTGGAGGGGTCTCCCATTGTTGCTTATTCTTCATTGCTAATCAGTTACTTTCAGTTTTCAGCAAATTTCTGGCGCTAACACTGGCGCGCGCACTTCTGAGTAACAAACCCAGAGCTTCCAGACTTAGTCTCTAGAGCAGCACACTGAGAGGGCAACAGAAGCAAGCAACGAGCGTGGAAGCCCACACGCTGCATCGAAAACGCATGCTACCCCAACCTGCTGCCTAGGTTTCTAGCTTGGTATCAGAGTTAGAGCGTAGCGGCAGCAGCAGAAGACTGGCGTACAGGTGCCAGACAACGCCGGCGGACCCCCATACGCATCAGTGCAGGGGAAATGCTGCCGGATTTATTCCGGCAGCATTGACCCGCCTGGTGGCGTCGTGAGATGTTTTCCCACGGCCACTGGGCCAGGGGAAATGCTGTTGAAATTTTCTCGGCAGCACTTACCCCCAAACGTGACGCGAGGAGGTGAGCGGCAGGCCGCGTCCAATACCTGCGGGCGACGACGCATGTGGCAATGTCACCAAGGTGTAGTGACTTGCACCAGCACGTAGGAGCAGCAATCTGCAGCAGCGACAGACGCAGGCAACGGCAGCGAGCAGTGGCGGAAGCAGCCAGCAATAGCTGCGTGCAGTAGCAGTCGCAGGCAAAAGCAGCAGCTCGCAGCAGCCCACAGTAGCAGTCACCCGTTACAGCAGCTCGTACCAGTAGCAGCCTACAGCAGCAGCTCCCAACAGCAGCAGCCCGTAGCAGCAGCGAGCAACACCAGCGGCAACCAGCAGCTGCATTAGCGTTCAGCAGCAGCAACAGGCTGTAGCAGCCACAGCAGAAAGCTGTAGCAGCAGCCAGCCGCAGCAACAGCTGCAACGAGCAGCTGCCAGCAGCGGCTACTACTTCTCGCTGCCCGTAGTGAGCGAGCAGCGAGCAGTAGCCCGCTGCTGCCAGCGGGCAGCAGCCCGCTGCCAAGGAGCAGCAGCTCACTGCCAACGAGCAGTAGCCCGCTACTCGCAGCTGACAGCGGGCAGCTGCCCGCTGTGACAGACGAGGAAGAAGAAAAAAAACACACAAGAGCAAAAAATCCCCGACCCCACCTGTTTCGCTGCCACTGCTACAGCAACTGCCTTTGCTATTGCAGCAGCCTTAGCAGCTGGAGCAGCCCGTAGCAGCAGCAACTACTGCTGCAACTATAGACGCAGTAGTAGTAGTAGCAACAGCAGCAGCAACAACAGCAGCCGCAACAGTAATAGCGCCACCAGCTGCAACAGCAACAACAGCAACAACAGCAGTAGCAGCAGCAACAAAAGCACCAACTACAGCAGTAGCAGCAGTACCAACAGTAGTAGCAGAACAGTAGTAGCAGCAGCAACAACAGTTGCAGCAGCGGCCCCAACAGCCGCCACAACTGACGTCAGCATCCCTCTACTGATGTCACTACTGATGTCATCAACTCAAAAAAAAAAATCCAAACAAAGGGGCAAGGGAAGGGGCAAGTAATCCTAAGGGTGGGCAAGACGTCCACCACCCTTAGCAGACGTCACTGCTAATGTCAGCACCCCACAAAGCGGAAAAAAAGAACCACAAAACAAAGGGGATCACACCATGGCTGGTTGCCCCAATGGGGAGGGGTCCTCCTCTGTTGGGGGGACCCCCACCCCCCCTTTCTTGTAGCGGATGCAGCAGCAGCAGCGATAGCAGCAGCAGCAGCAAGAGGAGCAGCAAGGGCAGCGGTAGCAGTAGCAACAGAAGTAGCAAGAGCAGCAGGAACAACAGGAGCAGCAGGAGCAGCAGGAGCAGCAGCAACAGCAGAAGCAGCAGCAACAGTAACAGGAATAACAGTAGCAGGAGGAGCAGCGGCGCCATCAGCCCTCTGACGTCATTGGCGACAACCCTGACCCCCTCACTGCTCTTCAGTAACAGCTCGCCGCCCTGACGCAACAGCTTGCGGCACTGCAACCGTTAGTCTCTCAGTCTGCCCCCAATAGTCTCTCAGTCTGCCTCCATCCTTCCCCCCTCCAGGGCACGCCAGCTTAGTTGTGTCTGCTGCCACGCAATACCTGGCGCAACAGCAGACTCTGCGCTTGCGGCAGACAGTGACCTCTATCCTGTTATTCCTGAGTCACGTGGCCTGAGGCTCCGGTCTAGAAAACAGCGCCGACACAATGGCAACTGCCGACCGTCCAAGGGAATTTCACCCAAGGATCACGATCACCCCCAAGGAATTAACTATGCCTCTGGTGAGACCTAGCTACCCAGGTGCTTTCGCTCAAGGTCTTAGGGGCTCCCGCCCTCTAAGCCTTCTTCTTCCTTGGTGTGAGAGCCCAACAAATTAAGTCAGCACTCTCACACGAGCAAGATTACAACCACCTTAGCAGTTCATATCAAGCTCAGTCTCAAGCGCACAGCTCAAACAAGAGACATCAAGTGAAGGAGTAGTTGAGACAATGGCAAGTACAAGGCATAAATAGCTAAGGAGTGCCTTTGGCAGCCGAAGCGCACGCGCCTCGGCTAACCCGAAGCGCGCGCGCCTCGGCCGATGTCACTCCTTAAATTAAGGAGGTCATCCCCTCAATCAGGGAAGACATCCCCTGATCCAAGGCACATCTTGCATCTTCCAATCCGACCGTTGGATC
>SZWC01004428.1:28212-77888 GCA_023375785.1 Penium margaritaceum
CCTAGAACCTTCCTAACCACTTGCCGCGACACTAGGCGTCAGCGCCAGGTCAGCGTGTGACAACAGTCACAAGTTAGAGACAAAACTGCAAGGGTCTGGGTTGGGACACGAACAGAGTGTCAGGAAACTCAAACTGAATATAATTGCAGAGAGAGATAACAAATCACAAGTCCAGAGCATGAATACCTGTCGCGGCGCACGACAGGTGTCGCACGCGACAGTGCAAGCTCTGTCCTAAAACCGGCCCAAAAACACTATTTTGGCCGTAACTCTGCGCAGACAAATCAGAACGCTACGCCGTCTGAACCTAGAGATGTAGAATCTCAAGCCGGACGCTACGACTGGTCACACACACAAGTCCGGCACCAATCGGTGGATAGGAAATACAAAACATGTAAATTGGGCTCAAGAGCCAGTCCACCGAGAAAACTCTAGCGTCTGCAGAAAAATCGCAAAGCACCCTGGCAAGCACCCAGGGCGTCGTGGGAGCTCTCTGGCAGCTGCTGGTGGATGGAGCCACCACTCGTTGGTGCTCCGGTGCCAGCTGTGTCCGCATCAAGGATAGACTGTAGAAAACCTGCAGGAGGTCCGAGACAGCATCCACGATGCTGGGGCAGTCGTCGGTCAGCTCTGAGTGGAGGTCCACCACCTGCCGACGCGTCGGTGTCTCCGAAGTCCGCATCCGGGATCATGTCGTCGCGCTCTCCTGTAGCGCTGCTCTCCTTGCCGTCGCTCGTGACAGGTGGAAGCCACACACACCAACAAGACGACCTTTCCAGAGCTCTTGACGATAGCCCGGACCTCATGCAAAAGTTAATCATTGGACTGGCCGTGGGCCTGATTTGCATGTTTTCGCAATGTGTGTCCATCGCTTGATGCTGGATGCATGCATGTGACCAGTCGTAGCGTCTGGCTGGTGATCTTGCATGTTTAGGTTTAGACAGCGTAGCGTTTTGACATGTCTGCGCAGAGTTACGGCCAAAACAATGGTTTTGGGGCGGTTTTAGGACAGATCTTCCTCTACCGTGTGCGACACCTGCCGTGCGCCGCGGCGGGTACTTATACCATGGACTTGTCATTTGTCATTTCTCTCTGCAAATGCTACTGAAGCATTCTGACACTTTGCCTTGTGTCTGCTAGCCAGACCCTTGCCGTTGTGTGCATGAGTAACTGTCGCCAACGTCTGACCAGACACTAATGCCTAGTCGGCGGCTGTGTCGCTAGGAAGCTTCCACGCATCTTCTCATGGTATCAGAGCGGTGAGACACTTTTCATTGAGCTGTGCAGTAGAGATGCAGGAGACTAGTAGCAGTGAGAGTCCCTACTACACCATATCCTCAGGGACCTATCGATGACCGTCGACTACTTTCGACATCGTTCACCATCATCACGTGGGATTGCATTAGCAGGAGCTGCTAGCGACAGTAGGCGACAGTGTTGGTTTGTGTCCCACAAATGTGTTGTGACCTCTGGCCTCGCTGCACACTCATCACACTGATGCAGGTGATTGATACTAAAGTGACACTGGCGCTCACGTCACCACCCAGGTGGTGTTGGCTCGAGAGGAGACCATCCGAAGCCACATTCACAGGATGCCACTTGGTTATCTCTAGCACCAGCTTGCATAATCTGATTGATTGGTGACACTAGGTTTCCAAGTGGGTCTTCTGATTTGTGACGTTCCGGTCAACATGTACAGTTTACTGTGACCACTCGGTCGTGTCCATACTCGTGCAGATCCTTGATGCGGACCCTGGTGGCATTTGTGCGTCATTTGGTGGCAGACTACCAGCTTGGAGCTGACCGACGACTTTTCCACAGCTCTGGACGGTACCCGTGACCTCCTGTAGTTTTTCTGCAGCACACAGGAGTTTATCGGTGGAATGGTCGTGGGCCCGATTTGCAAGTTTTTGTACTGTGTTCCCCGTTTGATGCCGGATGCATGCATGTGACTAGTCGTAGTGTTTGGCTTCTGATGCTGCACGTCTAGGTTTAGACGACGTAGCGTTCTGATACGTCTGCGCAGAGTTACGGCCAAAACAGTGGTTTTTGGCCGGTTTTAGGACAGATCTTACACTGCCCCGTGCGACACACTCCATGCGCTGCGGCAAGTACTAATGCCATAAACTTGTCATTTGTGATTTCTCTCTGCAAATTCTATTGAAGCATTCTGACACTTTGCCTTGTGTCTTCTAACCAGACCCTTGCCGTTGTGTGCACGACTTGTCACTGTCGTCACCGTCTGACCAGGCACTAACGCCTAGTCGGCGGCTATGTTGTTCGGAAGCTTCCACGCATCTTCTCATGGTATGAGAGCAGTGAGACAGTTCTCACCGAGCTGGACAACAGAGACGCAGCAGAGCAGCATCAGTGAGCCACCACTCCAGCAGATCCACTGGGACCTATTGACGACGACAGCGGATCGCCGTCGACGTTGCTCACCATCATTACGTGAGATTGCATCAGCAGCAGTTGCTAGTGGCAGCAGGAGACAGCTGCAGTAGACTGTAGTCGCCAGTAGCTACAGACATTGGCACATGCAGTAGCAGTAGCAGTGAGCAGCAGCAGCAGAAGGGTGGCAACAACGCACGACGGCAGTAGTAGCGCGCGGCGGTAGCAGCACAACAGCAGCACGCAACGGTAGTAGCACAGTAGTAGCGCAGTAGCAGTGGCAGTAGCAGTGGCTGTAGTAGCACAACAGTAGTGCAGCAGTAGTGGCAACAGCAGCAACGGCACCAATAGCGTGACAGCAATAGCGGCAGTAGCGTGTAGGAGTCGCAGCGCACAGTAGCAGTAGCAGCGCGCAGCTAGTGCCACGGTCGTGCATGCAGCTGCCATGTGGCTGCCCCACACACAACAGCGCGGCTATTGCTGCAGTTGACGGCGGAACAGCAACAATAGCTGAGCGAAAGCTACGTAGCAGCTTCCGCTCTGCTTCCGCGCGGCTGTTGCTGACCAGCCGCCTGCTTGCACAGAAACCACAAAGGTTGACAAAAAAACTGAAGAAAAAAGGAAGGGCAGCTGATGTCATCATTTTTTCTTTGCTGATGTCATCAGGTCTTGCTGGCGTCAGCAACTTCATGCTGACATGAGCACTTGCTTTAGTCAATGGTTTTTATATGAGGGTCAAAAGTTGCCAACGTTTCAACTCCTTGACAATCACCCACGTTTTTCCAATTCAACCACGTTGACGTCTTGGCCCATAATGAGCGGCACCATGGCTCCGTCCGACGAGAAGGGAAAGAGAATACTGGATCCCTCTTCTTCCACCTCAAGGGTCATGAGCCCACGTTTGCATTCCATTGAGGACCTGCGGAGTCAGCAGGACGAGATGCGTCGCCTATAGCGGGAGTAGAATGACACCATCCGTACACTTACCGAGCTTCTTCGAGGACATTCCACGACTCCATGACAGACTTCTGAGGGAGCGGCCTGGGTCGCACCCTGTACACAGCAGTCAGCTCATGCACCGGAGACAGGAGTTGGAGCCGACCCGCCTCCTCTTGATCCTTGGGATGAGGATCCAGACATGCCAGGCATGGAGGGCGACTCCCTCGAGTGCGAGATTCGTGTGCTTCAGGAGCGTCTCCTCCACCTTCAGACGAGCTCTCAGCGCCCACACATATCTCGCTTTCCAGAGTTTCGATCATCGCCTGACCTCCACCCCAGCAACTTCCCTCTTCCCGGCGTCTTTCCCATCTCTCGTCCTTCCCAGCCTATGGTTGCTCTCCCTACGGAGCAGCAACCCAAGGACTTCGAGACACTGCCCCCACGGTATGCCAGCGAGGACGGCTTTGACTGCTGGGAGATCCTCTTTCAAGTCTGGGCCCCTTCAGAGGGCGTGTGGCCCTAGCACCACAGTCCGTATCCGATTACGGACCGAGCTCAGGTGCTGACAGCGGCTAGGGCTATGCGCGGACTTCTCTGCGCCACGCCGTGCGAGACCGTCGCTGACTTTAGCTCGTTCTTTGGCGACGTGGGCACACACACCGGCGCTGATCCACGCGGGGGCTGGGACCTAGCATTGTCGGTGCTTGCTGCAGAGACGCACACCACCCGCGCCGCACACATCCGTGCCTTTCACTCCCTTCATTGGGGGCCAGCCGAGCCTGCAGCCGACTATTGGCAACGCACCATGCGTATTTAGACGCGCCTTGCGACCTCAGGAGGTACAAAACTATGGGCGCTCCGCACGATCATGCTCAAGGTTGGCCTTGAGCACACAGACATCTTCATGAGGTACAACGATGCCGTGCTTGAGCCTTTTTTGGCTTCAATACAGCTTCTTCCCTGGGTGCATGAGCTCTTCCTCCACATGAATTCCTCCCGTGAGGCAGGCGTGGCTCATCAGAGACCTCCATTGCTACCGCAGACATTGCATCACCATCGACGCCCCTCCTATAGACTCCTTGTCCATCCTCTGTCATGTCCTCCTTCTCTTCCACCTCCATGACACTGACTCAGGCACAGGGTATCGGAGTAGCAGCACAGCGGAAGAAGGGGCGATGGAGGCATGGCTCGAGCGAGCAGCAGCCGTAGCAGCAGCCGTCATCGGCCTGTAGTAGTGGATGCTCCGTTCATTGCTACAACTTTAGAGGCGCCCATCGCTACATGGAGTGCAAGAAGCCCCTTGACCGGGCACGGATTACTCACGGGCTCCAGGCTACGCACACACTACGGTCTACGTGAAGCAGCTTATCCTCCGGGCGCACGGTGACCACGACCGCAGCAGTTCCTGCCTCACCATCGGCGGCCGGCGGCGACCCAGACCCACGTGACCGCACCATCGCTGAGCTCCGACATCTTCTGGCGCTTCGCTTTCAGGGAGGTACGAGTGTGTTGCCACAATCGGGTGGTTCACAGACTGTCTGTTTGTCTGTTCTTGTGGCTCGGGATGACTCGTGTGGAGGGGCACAGTCAGCATGTGATGACGATGGGCATGATTATACAGATTGGATTCATGAGTCTCACCTTTGTACCCTTCGTCGTTCCTCCCCACCTGCTGTCCTACGTCCATCTGAGGCCGAGTGTTCCATTGCGCATTGTTCAATGACGTCCTCTAGTCGTGATTCCAGTGGCACTTGGATCATCAACTCCGGTGCCACGCATCACATGACCTGTCGTCGTAGTGATTTTGTTGTGTTTGGTCCTGTTGCGTCTATTTGTTCCGTCCGCACAAGCTCTGGTCAGTCCTTACCAGTCGAGGGTGTTGGGGTCATATGTTTCGATGGTCCTTCTGGCCCCCTGTATCTTTCCGAGGTGCTCTTTGTGCCTGACCTTGAGCCCAGTTTGCTTTCTGTATGTGCTTGCACACTGATGGGACTCTCTGTGGAGAACACTACAGAATCCGCGACAGTGACTTCCATTGACACTTGTAGCGTTGTTCTTTGTGCCTATGTTGTAGATGACCTATATTGTGTCTCTCGGACTTGTGCTCCTTGCTCCCCCTCCTCTTCCGCTTATGATTTTGTCACTGGTGTTCTGTCTCTTGAGCACCAGCGATTGCTTCATCGCCGCCCGTGTCATGTAGGCTCCGACACTGTGTCAAATCTCATTCGAATACAGCTCACTCTTAGTCTTGACGCGGCTTCTTTCGAGAAGCCGCCCAAGACCAACTGTCTCTTCTGTGCTCAGGCTGAGATGCATCGTTGCACTTACCATGACTACCGTTCATGTACACTTTGCCCTCTTGAATTAGTCCATTCGGACCTTCTTGGTCCCCTACCTGTCGAGTCTTTGTTTGATCGGGGTTGATGAGTCCTGACCCTGACTGATGACTTCACCCGGATGCGTTGGGATTACAGCCTTCGCAAGAAGAGTGACGTCGCTCGCGCGGTTTTCCTTTGGCTAGTGATGGCTGAGCGTCAGTCTTGCCACACGCCGCACACCTTCCGCACGGATCGCGGCAGCGAGTTTCGTGGCAAGATGGACAGCTTCTTCGGCGAGCACAGGATTTTTCAACAGGTCTCCGCTCCTGCTACTCCTTAGCAGAATGGTGTTTTTGAGAGCTGGAACTACACCATGGAGGATGTGGTTCGTGCTATGCGGTCTGAGTGCATTCTCCTGGAGTCCGCTTCTGAAGGCTTTGCCTACATGACTTGGGTTTGGAACCGCCTGCCACAGGGTCCTATTGCGGATGACGTCACACTGCATGAGCTTTTGTTTGGCTACCGTGCTGACTTGCGCATCGCTCGCGTCTAGGGATCCTTGGCTTCTGTGTGGTACACCGATGACCTGTAGGGGTCCAAGGTCTCACCTCAGGGTCGCTTGTGTGCCTTCGTCGGCATCTCCCTGCGGTCGAAGGCATGGAGTTTTTGGTACCTTGCTCGTCGTCGCATTGTTGAGTCCCGCGACAAGCTTTTCTTTGAGTCCCTCACTTATTGTGATCTGACTTCGATAACGTCGCTGTCCGTCATTCACGTTCCCATGTGTGAGGTTTCTCAACGGATGGGGGAGTCTGCGCCTGTGAGCACCGCTCGCCAGGCTGATGTGTCCATTCAAGCTCCCTCCACTTCTCCGGCTCTTGATGACCCAGCGATCATCGCTGTCGGTCCAGAGATCTCTCCAGCACCGCCGGCTTCTACCCCTGTCCCCTGGCACCCCACAGGTACCCATGATTATGTACCTGTGTGTACTCCTGTGACCGGACCTGTGTACGCCGGCAGTCTTGCCTCTGTGCATGGACCTGCCTCACCTGCTCCTATTGTCACACCAAGTCCCGTGTCACCCACACCCGCATCTCCTCGCATGGCATCACCACCTCCCTTGCCTCAGTCCTCCTTAGTTGCGATTATGCTCGTTCCTGAGCCTGAGGTGCGCCCCTCGAGCCCGGGTTACTCTCGTGAGCCTGGCAGTCGTCTTCGACCATTGGACTCCGGAGCTCAGCAAGTGTCTGGTCCCGCACCCAGGCGCTCCACTCGCAATATTGCAAGTGTTGATCCCGGCACAAAGGCCCTAGGCCTGAGTGTCGGCATTGAGCATACAAAGGTACATCCAGCGTGTCCCATAGGGCACGACCTCGCCACTCACGAGTTTCATGTCGCTTGTGATGTAGTAGCTAATCTGGTGGTTGTCACACCTAGCACTGCGGCGTGCGCTCTTGCTGCGCAGAGCTCTCCCTCCATGGCGCCTGATACGGGCACATTGAGGGAAGCTCTCTTGTTGTAGGATGCTGAAGCTTGGTGTGTTGCCTGCGAGGATGAGCTTGGCGCCATCCGAGACCACGGAGTCTACGAGCTAGTCGACCTTCCACCTGGGAGGAAGGCTATTCAGGTCAAGTGGGTCTTTCGCAAGAAATTGAAGCCGGATGGCTCAGTGGAAAACCACAAGGCTCGCTTGGTTGTCAAGGTGTACTCTCAGATTGAGGGCATCGATTACACTAACACCTTTGCCCCTGTCGGCTGCATGACCTCAACTCAAGCTTTGTTTGGTGTAGTGGCTCAGCATGACTGGGAACTACACTAGATGGATGTGAACAATGCATTCCTCCATGGCTCTTTGGATGAGGAGATTTACGTGACCCAGCCACCAAGGTTTGAGGGCAGTGACAAGGTCTAGCGCTTGCGCAAGTCCTTGTATGGCCTCAGGCAGTCTCCTTGGTGTTAGAACCAGGAGATCACTGGTACCCTGACTCATGCGAGATATGTACAGAGCGTGGAAAATCCCTCTCTCTTTATCCGACTGACGCCTAAGCGATTCATCGTCATCTTGGTCTATGTCGACGACCTTCTGATCGTGTCTCCTTCACTAGAGGCCGCAAAGGAGGCAAAGGCTGTCCTAATGACTACCTACAGGATGAAGGACCTTGGTCCTACAGTGGTATTTCTTGGCATGGAGATCGTGCGAGACTGCGGAGATCGTACCCTTCTGCTGCATCAGGCCCGATACGCACGTCTTTTGGGGTAGCACTTCAGCGACCTTCTTGGCGCAGTGCCCACGGCTTCCACACCTCTCACGCCTGACGGGCTGGATGCCCTGAAGGTGGACGATCCCACACAACTGGGGGAGATAGTGGATGTGACCCTGTACCTTCGTCTCATTGGATCTCTGATGTACCTGGCCACTACCACACGTCCTGACATCACATTTGCCGTCAACCTCCTTGCCCATTTTTTGCAGGCTCCACGCGCTAAAGCCCTTCATGCGGCTGTGCGAGTAGTGCGATACGTGGTCTCCACACCGTACCTCGAACTCTGCTTTCGCCAGCAATATTAAGTGGTCCTTTACGATTACTTTGACTGCGACTGGGCTTGGAGTCCAAATGGACGGAGTCGCACAGGTTACGCCTTCCTGCTCGGTAGGACCCTCATGTCCTAGCGCAGCGGGAATCATGGTTGCATTGCACGTAGCTCATGAGAGGCAGAGTACGTTGCTGTAGGTGTAGGGGCTGCTGAGGGGGTATGGTTGCAGCGCCTGTTTCTTGAGCTTGGCCAGTCAGTACCCGCCATTGTTCTTCGTTGCGACAACCAGAGTGCTCTTGCCATTGCAGAGAACTCTGGTGTCTTCCATAATCGAACGAAGCACATTGCGGTTAAGCATCACTTTGTGCGTGATCTGGTGGAGCGACACGTGATCTCCGTCATTTGGGTTGGCACTGACATGCAGCGTGCTGCCTTGTTGATAAAGGCACTAGCACACGGAACGTTCTTGGTGGCCATTCGTTCTGTTGAACTTTGCCCCTTGCCTGAGAGTGGTTGATTGTGGGGTGTAACTGTGTCCTTGTCACATTTTTCGTTGTACCAGTTGTTCTACTCGTCTCAGTACTGCACACGTATGGACATGCATACCATCGGATCATGGGGGAGTGTTGTGATTTGTGACAATCTGGTCGACCAGTATAGTTTATTGTGACCACTTGGCCGTGTCCATACTCGTGCAGATCCGTGATACGGATCCTGGTGGCACCGGTGCGTCATGTGGTGGTGGAATACCAGCCTGGAGCTGAACGAAGACCGTTCCAGAGCTCTGGACGCTACCCGGGACCTCCTGCAGTTTTTCTACAGCACATAGGAGTTTATCGGTGGACAAGCCGAGGGCCCGATTTGCATGTTTTTTATTGTGTGTTCATCGTTTGATGCCGGATGCATGCATGTGGGCAGTCGTAGCGTCCGGCTTTTGATTATGCACATCTAGGTTTAGACGGCGTAGCGTTCTGATATGTGTGCGTAGAGTTACAGCCAAAACAGTGGTTATGGGCCAGTTTTAGGACAGATTTTGCACTGCCGCGTGCGACACCCGCCGTGCGCCGCGGCAGGTACTTATGCCATGGACCTGTCATTTGTCATTTCTCTGTGCAAAGGTTATTGAAGCATTCTGACACTTTGCCTTGTATCTCCTAGCCAGACCCTTGCCGTTGTGTGTACGACTTGTGACTGTTGTCACCGTCTGATTAGGCACTGACGCCTAGTCGGCGGCTGTGTCGCTAGGAAGCTTCCACCCATCTTCTCAGTGGGAATGTGTGAGCTTTATGTCCGGGTTGTTTTCCGGGTTTGATAGGTTGAAGGTGTGAGGATAATGCATGTGTGAGATCCGAGGTTCGGATCCTAGTAGGCGTGGGTGCGAGCGAGGTTGGGCTCGCCGCCTACCCGCTCATCACCCTGCTAGCACGTCATTTGGAACTGTACTGCTCTCTTTCTCTTAACTCTCTTTCACGACTCTTTGCTCCAAAAGCATCCATGGCGTTTTGCCTCTAGCGTACTTTGCTCGTGCTCTCCGTCTCCCTTGCTCTCCCCCCTACCAGGATCCTCTATCCTATGGTATCAGAGCGTGGAGAGAGGAGGTATTGAGCTCGCGAATCAAGCACTCGATCCTTGTGTGCGACTGGTCTTCATCGCCACCACCACTTGCGCTGCCATTCCTGTCACGTAGAGCATGCTCGCTGCCGAGCTGTTGTAAAGCACCCTCCTACGACAGCTCCTTACCCGCACCCATCTTGTGGTGGACAGCAGTAGGAGCAATGTGCAGGGTGCTGGTGTGTGGCACGGATTGGGACAGCAGCTGCACCCTAAGCCTGCAACCAAAGCAGCAGCAGCCAGTTGGAGCCGCAGTTGCTGCATTCTAAGCAACACCACTGTCGCATCCTTTAGTCGCAGCATTCTCAGCCGCGACTACGACTACGACAGCTGCAGTTGCGACGACAAGAGCTGCACTGTGTGCCAGCACTTCAGCCGCTGCCACTCACACATCCTACTCAATGGTTACCACAGGTATACGCCTGCGGCAAGAGTTTCAGACATTGCTACAGGTCCCACTGCCGCGGTCACAACAAACGCAGCCGTAGCAGCCGCAACAGCGACAACATGAGCAGCTGCATTTTTTGCAGCAGCAACCAGCTCTAAGGAGCAGTCTCTTGCACTCTACGCAACAACAACCTCTTGCAAGCAGTCGCGTTCTACGCAACAGCAGCTATTCTAAGTCACAGCCGCTTGTAGCCGCAGCAGTTGTACTCTGAGCCACGTTACAGCAAGTGCTGCAGTACAACAGTGGCGACCCTAGTGCCGTCGTGTTGCTAGTGCTGCTGACCACGCCAACCTCACCACTTCACAGCTCCGGTGGTGCGGCAGCTGCCACACTGGCGAATCGTAACAGTCGCGGCGCGTTCCCGTCTGGTGAATACTATGGACAGGGGGTGCTGCCTTGCCGCGAGCGTTGTCACAGAGGCATGAGCAATGACCGGGCGTCTAAGTTGTCCTCAGCACCGACTGCAAGAGCTTCATGTCACCTATAAGCATCTCCCCAACCCCTTCGTCTGGGGGGGATCACGTCAACCCGGAGGTCACCGCTGCTCAGCTGTACACATCACTAGCAGAGGATATTGTTAGTCTTGTGGATGCTCTTACACAAACAACTTCTTCCACCATAGACGTAGCTGCAGCGGCTGCAGCTACATTCGCAACAGCCGCTAGGGCTTCGCGCGCTCCTGCAGCAGCCTTCGGCGGTCACTCTATCGAGGCGTACACCAAGGCCGTAGCCGTCATTGGCCCCATTACTGTAGCCGCTGCTGACATAGACACTCAAATCTCCGTAGCAGCCTCCGCCATTACATCGGCAACGGCCTCAGCTGCATCTGCTACAGCTGCCGCCGCATCGTCCATCGGCGCTTCTACGCCGGCCGCCATCGCAGCCGCTGCATTTTCCCAATCTGCCGGCTCCAGCTTCGTTACTGTGGCTGTTTCTGTTGCTACCGTCTTCATCACTCTCCGTGCTGCCTTTAACGCTGAGGCTCTTGCTCTCGTGGTTCCAACCGCATCTACAGTCGCCATCCTATGTGCAGCTGCCGCAACTGCAGTCCCACATCTCCTTGCCTTCCTGCGTAGCCCATCCTCTTGACTCCCTTGCTGCGCAATTTACCTGCTTGCGTTCTTTTCTTGCCTTCTATGCAGTGGCTTGTCCTGTCTGACTTGGGTTGGGCTATCCTGCAGCATTTTTATCCTTTGCCTCAGACAACTTGATTTTTCCCACGCCCACTAGGGTTGGGGAAACTCTGCCAAAATCTGTTCGACAGAGCCCGCACGTCGTCACCATACCCAGTGATGACGAGTCAGTCATTGCCACCCTTCAGCGCCAGCTGGCCCTCGCCCGCGAGCCCGAGCAGGAGGCTGAGGATCGTCTTAAGCTTACTTAGGAAAACCGCATTGCTTTTTTTGATGAGGGGCCGCTATTGTCCTTCGTCGCCTCCCCGCTACGTCTGTTGTTCCAACGGTCACCCCTTCTGCTTCCAGCACCTCTACTGTTGCGCACATTGGCACTGCTGCCACTGCTTCCACTCAACATGTGCCTCGCCAGCATGACTTTTTTCCTCAGCCACCTGCGTTTACCTCTGCACTCGCCTTCTCCTCTTGGGAAGTGCGCGTCAGCGCCTTGGCTTAGGGAGAGCACCTGTGGGAGTACTACTCCCCCACTGTTGCTCCCTTCACACTACTTGCTACCGAGTCCACCCATGCTGTCCGCGCTCTCATCACCGCTGCACCTGGGTTCCTGATTGATGATGTTGGCACCTTCAATGCTGACCCTGCTGCCCAGCGCCCTGCTGACCCCATTGGCACATACTCCATGCTGCGTCGCCGTACCACCGTCACTGGCCAAGCTGCTCAGAGCGTGCTTACAGTCCAGTTTAACATGCTCCTCATGCGACTTGATGAGACCGCCGATGCCTATTGGGTTCGGGCTCTCAAGCTCCTTCGTGAGCTTGATGATGCAGCACCTGGCCAACTCTCTGCCGTTCTGACCATGGTCAACGGTCTCATTCCTGAGCTATCCGATCTTCTTCGTGACGTCAAAGCTGATGAGCTGCAGCGCCTTGCCCCACAGCCGGTCCCGCCCAGGTCGGCCCCTGGGATTGGTGTGCTTTGGGATTTCACGTCTGAGCGCCTTGCTGCTTGGTGGACTAGCTTGCAAAACAAGCATCTCCATCGCTTTGCTGTCACAGGTGTTGCTGTGCGCACCACTGCTGCTGCACCCTCCTCCTCTGCCGCCCCTTCCTCTGCCTCAGCCGCTTCTTCCTCCTCCTCCCCAGCCTCTGCCCTTGCTTTCGAGGGTCGTGGACAGGGCAAGGGGAAGGGCAAGGGAAAGGGCGAGGACAAGGACAAGGATGCTACTGCCTCCTCGCGTGTTCCGGGCGCCGTCGTGTGTTGGAACTGTGGCTTGACCGAGCACTCTGCTCGGACTTGCCCCGCTTCACCAGATGTCCTCCGCCTTGCCCGGGCGATGCGCGCTCACTGGGCACGTACCTCCAGCTCCTCCTTTGCACCATCTCCCTCAGGTGCCGGTGCCCCATCGCGCTCCTCCATCCCTCTCCAGGCTCAAGCTCACGCAGCCTCTGATGTGCCGTTGCCTTTGGCCACCTCCTTATGGTACCCTTGTGTATGCTGGTCCCCCGTCATTAGCCTACACCACAATGCCGTGGTTCCCTCCTTCCTCCGGTACGTCTACTCCAACTTCGCCCGCCTCTGTGGATGGTGATCGCGGGGATCGCGAGCGCAGTCACTCCTTGAGCTTCTCCGCCTTCACGATCAGGGAGGTGAGGGTGTTGCATTTTTTGCCAAAGGTCTTGTGTGTCAGACTGACAGTGTCCTTTGTGGGGATCCTCCCGGTCACGTCCTTGGTGCTTTGTGTACGTCTGTTCCGTGGATTGAGCGTTGGCAGTCTGACTTCCTTCCTCGTGGTCTCTCTCTTTGAACTCTCGCTCTGTCCTCTGTTGGCACTGTCGCCAAGTTCAGTGTCCTACCGTCCGTGGGTGTGTCCAGTGGAATCTGGGCCCTCAACTCTGGGGCGACCTACCACATGACGTCAAAGCGTTCCTCGTTCATCTCGTTGGGTCCCGTCGGTTCTGTCCGCTTTGTTCATACTAGGTCTGATCAGTTTCTTCCGGTTGAGGGTGTGGGCGTCGTGCGTTTTGTCAGACCAAATGGTGCACTACATCTGCCTGACGTCCTGTATGTGCCTTTGCTAGAGCTCAGCCTGCTGTCTGTACCATCCCTAGATGATCAAGGTATGGACTTCTCTGCTAGCCGTGGTGTTGGCACTGTCTTTCTTTGTTCCTCCACCTGTGCTGTCCTCCATGGCGTGAAGTGTGGCAAACTCTATCGTGTTCCCTTGCACGCCCCCTCCGCCCCTGCCGTCGGCGTCGCTCTTGCTCACGTTGCACCCTCTCTCGCTCCTAACCTCGTCTATCTCTTGCATTGTTGCCTTGGCCACGTTCACACCGATGCCATTCACAGCATGCTACATCTCCAGCCCGCACTTGGCCTCTCGCCCTCTACCTTCCCTGCTCCTTGTCCTGCTGACTGTCTTGACTATGCACAAGGCAAGATGCATCGCTCTCCTTTCTCTCCTTCTGAGTCTCACTCTGCACATCCTCTTGACCGTGTTCATGCGGATGTCATGGGGCCTTTGCCTCATGACCTTCTTGGTGACGTGGGTAGCTACGTCTTGTGCCTTACTGATGATTTCTCTCGCTTTCGTTGGGTGTTTGCTCTTCGTCTTAAGAGCGATGTTTGTTCCGTCATTGAATCATGGCTTGTTCAGGCTGAGATTACATGTCAACGGTCGCTGTGAGTCTTCCGCAGCGACAGTGGCGGTGAATTCCTTGGTTCCACCGCCCGTCTCCTTGAGTCTCGTGGGGTGTGTCTGGAGACGTCCACTCCTTACACACCCCAACAAAACGGTGTCTCTGAACGTTGAAATTGGACACTTGCCGACGGTGTCCGCACACTGCTAACTGAATCCGGCCTACCGCCACTCTTTGCTTTCGAAGCCATGTGCTATATGACATGGATCTGAAACAATGTTCCCCACGGTCCCTTACTCCGCACTATCACATCCTTTGAGCGCTGGCATGGTCATTGAGCCGATCTCCGTCTTGATCAGGTTTGGGTTAGCATTGCCTCTGTCTGGCCTCCCGAGGATCTCCGCGATGGGAAACTTTCCCCTAGCAGTCGTTTGTGCCCCTTTCTCGGGGTTTCAGCACAGTCTAAAGCCTGGCGTTTCTGAGACCCTGTTCGTCACCGTGTCATCGAGTCTCGTCATGCTCTGATTTTTGAATCCGTCTTCCTTTGCGATCTCACTCGCCTGTCCCCTGACTCCTCCCTCCTCCCTCTCTCTTGGCTGAGGGGGGACGTCGGTCCTGCCGGCTTGGCAGTCCCTGTTGCCGTACCGTAACTTTCACCCTTATTGCCATCCTCATCATCAGGGCCTGTCCCTACCTTCTATGTGCCCTCTTCCTCTGACGTGTCATCCAGCCCCTCTGATGTACCATCGTCTCCGGTCGCTTACTCTACCCAGTCTGCCTTGCCTCCCGCTGTCGCGTCTAGCCCGGTCACTCCTCCCATCGCCCCTTCACCATTGCCCTCTCCTGTCCGGGCGCCTGACTCGCCTCCGCACGTTCCCACTGGTTCTACCCATGTCTCGCCCTTTGTCCGTGGTGGGCATCTTCGGGCCTTACCCTGTCGCTCTAATGCCTCCACGACC
The DNA here is from genome assembly GCA_023375785.1 of Penium margaritaceum. Taxonomy (NCBI): domain Eukaryota; kingdom Viridiplantae; phylum Streptophyta; class Zygnematophyceae; order Desmidiales; family Peniaceae; genus Penium; species Penium margaritaceum. Next base: position 43,180 of record SZWC01004428.1, read on the forward strand.
GAGACACGCCCTCCTCCACCTTAGCCTGTGTCTCAGCCTGCCCACTCGCCTGTTTTCCCCACCAGCATGGACGCGCTGGGCTTGGCTACTGGGGTCGTCCATCCCACTTCTGCCCTCGGCTACATGCTCCTCGCCTCTGAGCATGAGCGGGCCTTGGAAGTTGCTGTCTTGACCAGCATTACGGAGTGTCATGCCACGTCGGCCACCACTGCCTTGCCTCCTGAACCGACCACTGTACGTCAAGCACGCGCAGCCTCTGATGCCCAGCAATGGGAGGCTGTGATGCGTGACAAGCTCAATGCCCTTGATGATCATGCGGTCTATGAGCTTGTCAATCTATCGCTTGAGCACAAAGCCATCGATGCCCGTTGGATCTTTCGGCGGAAGTACAAGCCCAATGGTTGACTCGAAAACACACAAGGCACGCCTCACAACAAATGGATTTTCACAGGTCCCCGGCGTCGACTTCAACGAGACGTTCACACCGGTCGGGCGGCACACCACTCCTAGAGCACTGTTGAGTCTTGTGGCTCACCACAATTGGGAGTTAGAACAGATGGATGTGAATAATGCGTTCCTCCACGGAAAGTTGGATGAGGAGGTCTACATGATCCAGCCTCCCGGCTTTTCCGACGGCAGTGAATGAGTCTGGCAACTGTGGAAGGCTCTCTATGGCCTGAAGCAGTCGCCATGATTCCTGAACCAAGAGATCACGTCCACTCTTGAGAAAGGAGGCTACCGTCGTAGTACGGTGGATCCATCACTCTTCGTCAGTCCACCCTCGGCCCTGTTTGTCGTTGTCCTCATCTATGTCGATTACCTGCTGATAGCATCGCCTAGTCAGTCTGCTGTCCTGTTAGTTAAGACGCTCCTGCAGTCCACGTACAAGATGAAAGACTTGGGCCCTGCTCGCATCTTCTTCGGCATGGAGCTTGAGCGTGATCGTTCTCGTCGCACGCTCCATGTTCATCAGGCTGCGTTCGTTCGCAGTCTGGGTCAGCGCTTTTCCTCACTACTTGATTCCACACCCACTGCGTCCACGCCCATGACCCCAGCATGCCAAAGGCTGCTAAAGACGCTAGATGTGTCGAAGCTGGGGGAGACAGTCAATACAACCGACTATCTCCGCGTCATTGGGTCACTGATGTACCTGGCGACCACAACCAGGGCAGATGATGCCTCCTTTGTGAACTTCTTGGCCCAGTTCTCTCAAGCCCCCCGAGCCCGACACATGGAGGCTGCTTTGCGCGTTGTCAGGTACGCCCTCTCCACTGCTCGCACCGGATTGTGCTATCGCGCACAACCATCCGTCGTCGTGGATGGATATACAGACAGTGGCTAGGCACATGACATGCACGTACACAGGCGTACAATATACATCCTCCTAGTTGGAGGGACTGCTGTGTCGTAGAAGAGTGGTAAGCAGGGTTGTGTGGCCCGCAACTCCAGTCAGGCTGAGTATGTTGCTCTCGGCGCAGGCACTTGCAATAGTGTATGGTTGTGTTGCTTGCTACAGCAACTTTGCATCCCCATCCACTGCATCACGTTGTGTTGTGAAAACCAAAGCACTAAGGTGATTGCTGAACATGATGGCATGCATCACACACGCACAAAGCACATCAATATTGAGCATCATTTTGTGCGTGAGCGTATTGCTGCAGGTGATGTCCAGGTCGTCTGGGTTGATACACGACAACAGCGTGTAGACTTCCAGACGAAGGCACTCAGCAGTAACGTTTTTAAGGCGGCTGTGCATGCTGTTGGGCTGTTGTGTGCACGTGGTAATCCTGGGTGAATGACCGTTCCTAGTGCTTGTTCAATTGTATGTCACTCCTTGTGACACTCGTTTGTGATTTTGAGTTCGTGTCGCTGTGCATAGGCTGTGGATCATGGGGGAGTGTTGGTTTGTTTCCCACAAATGTACCTCTGGCCTCGTTGCACACTCATCACACTGACGTAGGTGATTGATACTGAAGGGACACTGGCGCTGACGTCACCGCCCACGTGGTGTTGGCTCCCGAGGAGACCATCCAAAGCCACATTCACAGGATGCATGTGGGTTATCTCTAGCACAGGCTTGCATAATCTGTTTGATTGGTGACACTAGGTTTCCTAGTGGGACTGTGTAAGCTTTATGCCCGGGTTATTTCCCGGGTTTCTTAGGTTACAGGTATGAGGATGATTTGTGTGTGAGATCCTGGGTTTGGATCACACTAGGCGTGGGTACGAGCGAGGTTGGGCTCACCGCCTACCCGCTTGTCACCCCGCTAGCACGCCCTTTGGGACTGAGCTGCTCTCTCCTTCTCTCTCTGAACTCTCTTTTATGACTCTTCGCTCCTTAAGCATCCATGGCATTTTGCCTCTAATGTACTTGACTCGTGCTCTCCATCTCCCTCGCTCTCCCCCCCTATCTGGATTCTCTAACCTCAGACAGCTACAGTAGGCTGCAGTCGCCAGCAGATGGCGACATTGGCACATGCAACAGCAGAAGCATTCAGCAGGAGTTGCAGCAATAGTGCAGCAGAGCAGCAGTACAACAGCAGCCCAGTAGCAACGACAGTAGCAGCGGCAGCAGGAGCGCACGGCAGCAGAAGCACAGGAGTAGCACAGCAAAAGCGGCAGTAGCAGTAGTAGGAGCAGCAACAGCACAGCAACAGTGTAGCAGCAACGGCGGCAGTAGCAGTTCAGCAGCAGCAGCGGCAGCAGCGCGCAACAGCTGCAGCGTGCAGCATCAGCAGTAGCAACACACAGCTTCTACCACAGCTGCTCATGCAGCTGCATGGTTGTTGTTGTAGCTAATGACATAGCAGTAGTAGCTGCAGCTGAGCGGAAGCTATTGCGCAGCTTTCGCGCGGCTGCTCCGGAGCGGCCGCCTGCTCGCACAGCAACCGCGAGGGTTGACACACAAAAAAAGGAGTAAGGAGGGGAGCTGACATTGGCATATTTCCTTGTAGACGTCATCAGTTCATAATGACGTCTGCAACTTCCTGCAGACGTCAGCACTTACTAAGTTTTTTGGTCAGAGAGTCAAAAGTTGCCAGCGTTTCAACTCCTCGAGAAACGCTGAAATTTCTAAAAATTCGACCATAGTGACGTCTCGGTCCATAATGAGCGGCGACATGGCTCCATCCAGTGATAAGGGAAAAAGGATTCTAGATCCCTCTTCTTCCTCCTCAGGGGTCATGAGCCCGCATTCGCAAGCTATTGAGGAACTGCGGAGCCAGCAGGACCAGATGCGTCGCCTGAAGCGGGAGCAAACCGACGCCATCTGGACACTCACTAAGCTTCTTTGGGGTCATTCCATGACCCCACGACAGACCTCTAAGGGAGCGGCCGGTGTCGCACCCTCTACACAGCAGTCAGCTCCTGCACGGGAGATCAGAGCTGGAGCCGACCCGCCACCTCTTGATCCTCGGGATGAGGATCCAGGTATGCCAGGCATGGAGGGCGACTCCCGCGAGCGCGAGATTCGTGTGCTTTCGGAGCGTCTCCACCAGCTTCAGATGAGCTCTCGACCCCCACACAACTCTCGCTTTCCTGAGATTATATCGTTGCCTGACCTCAACACCAGCGACTTTCCTCTTCCAGGTGTCTTTCCCATCCCTCGTCCTTCCCACCCTGTGGTTGCGCTCCCTACGGAGCGGCAACCCAAGGACTTCGAAACACCGCCCCCACGGTATGTCAGCGAGGATGGTTTTGACTGTTCGGAGATCCTCTTCCAGGTTTGGGCCACTTTAGAAGGCGTGTGACCCTACTACCACAGTCCGTTTCAGACTACGGACCGAGCACAGGTAGTGAGAGCACCTAGGGCAATGCGCGGACTTCTCTACGACATGCCGCGTGATACCGTCGTCGACTTCCGCTCTTTTCTTGGCAAGGCGGGCAGAGGCATCGGCGCTGATTCAAGCGAGGGCTGGGACCTGGCATTATCCCTTCTTGGCGCAGAGACGCACGCCACTTGCGCCGCGCATATCTAGGCCTTTCATTCCCTTCGTCAGGAGTCTGCCGAGCTTGCAGCTGACTAGTGGCGACACGCCATGCGCATCTACATGCGCCTTAGGACCTCAAGAGGTACACAATTGTGGGCGCTCTGCACGATCATGCTTTGAGTTTGCCTTGAGCACACAAACATCTTCACAAGGTACAGCGATGCCCTGTTGGAGCCTTTTTTGGCCCGACTGCAGCTTCTTCTCTGGGTGCACCAGCTCTTCCTCCACCTGACTTCCACTCGTCAGGCAGTTGTGGCTCATCAGGAGACCCCCTTTGCTGTAGCAGTCGTCGCATCACCACTGATGCCTCTCCTTCAGAATCCTCCATCTTCTGCCACGTCCTCCTCTTCCTCTTCCACCCCGATTGTACCCACTCAGACACAGGGTGTCACGACAACATCATAGGGGAAGAAGGGGCGACGGAGGCGCAGCTCCGGCCACCAACAGTCACAGTAGCAGCCGTCATCGGGTAGTAGCAGTGGACGCTCTGTTCATTGGTACAACTATGGAGGCACTCATCGCTACACTGGGTGCCAGCAGCCGCTCGACCGGGCGCGGACTACTCGTGGGCTCCATGCTGCGCACGGACTATGGTCTACGTCGAGCAGCACATCCTCCGAGCGTATGGCGACCACGACCGCACCAGTTCCCACTTCACGAGCTGCGACCAGTGGCAACCCAGACCCACGTGACTGCACCATCGCCGAGCTTCGACACCTTCTTGCGCTTTGCTTTCAGGGAGGTGCGAGTGTGTTTTCATAGTCAGGTGGTTCATAGATTGTTAGTGTGTCTCTTCTTGTGGCTCAGGATGACTCGTGTGGGAGGGCACAGTCGGCATGTGATGACGATGTGCTTGACTGTACAGATTGGATTCATGAGTCTTACCTTTGCGCCATTCATCGTTCTTCCCCACCTGCTGCCCAACGTCCGTCTGAAGCCAAGTGTTCCATTGCCCGTTGTATAGTGACGTCCCCCAGTCGTGATTTCGATGGCACTTGGATCATCGATTCTAGCGCCACTCATCACATGACCTGTCGTCGTAGTGATTCCGTTACTCTTGGCCCTATTGCATCTGTTCATTCCGTCCGCACAGGCTCTGATTAGTCCTTGCTAGTTGAGGGTGTTGAGGTCGTGTGTTTTGATGGCCGTCTGCCCCCCTGTATCTTTCTGAGGTGCTATTTGTGCCTAACCTTGAGCTCAATTTGCTTTTTGTACGTGCTTGTACATTGATGGGATTCTGCATGGAGCACACTGCAGAGTCCGTGACACTGTGACTTCTTTGGACAATCCTAGTGTTCTTCGTGCCTCTATTGTGGATGACCTGTATTGTGTCTCTCGGACTTGTGCTCCTTGCTCCCCTTCCCCTTCACCTAGTGTTTTTGTCACTGGCGTTCTGTCTCTTGAGCTCCAACGAATGCTTCATCGTTGTCTGTGTCATGTCGGTTTCGACACTGTGTCAAAGCTTATTCAGACACAGCCCGCCCTCAGTCTTGACGCGGTTTCTTCCGACAAGTCGCCCAAGACCGATTGTCACTTCTACGCTCAGGGTAAGATGCGTCGTTGCACCTACCGTGACTCCCATTCTTGCGCACTTTGCCCTCTTGAGTTAGTCCATTCGGACCTTCTTGGTCCTCTTCATGTCGAGTCTCTGTCCGATCAGGGTCGATACGTCCTGACCCTGACTGATGACTTCACCCCGATGCGGTGGGTCTACAGCCTACGCCAAAAGCATGATGTCACTCTCGCGGTTTGCCTCTGGCTAGTGATGACTGAGCATTAATCCCGCAACACGCTGCACACCTTCTGCTTGGATCGTGACGGTGAGTTTCTTAGGGAGATGGACAGCTTCTTCGTGGAGCACGGGATTTTTCACAAGGTCTCCGCTCCTGCTACTCCTCAGCAAAACGATTTTTTAAGCGCTGGAACTGCACCATGGAAGATGTGGTTTGCGCTATGTGGTCTGAGCACGGTCTCTCGGATTCCTTCGCTTTTGAAGGCTTTGCCTACATAACTTGGGTCTGGAACCGCCTCCCACACGGTCCCCTTTGGGACCACGACATAATGTATGAGCTCTCGTTTGGTCACGAAGCTGACCTGCGCCTCATTCGCGTTTGAGGATCCTTGGCTTCTGTGTGGTACACCGAGGACCAGCAGGGGTCCAAGTTCTCACCACACGGTCGCTTGTGTGCCTTCATAGGCATCTTCCCGCTGTCGAAGGCCTGGGGCTTTTGGGACCCTGCTTGTCGTCAAATTGTTGAGTCATGCAACGCGCTCCTTTTGAGTCCCTCATCTACCATGATGTGACATCGATTACATCATCGTCGGTCACGCACATACCTTTGTGTGAGGTTTCTTGACGGATGGGGGAGTCTGTGCCTACGAGCACCTCTTGCCAGGCTGATGTGTCCGTTTGAGCTCCCTCCACTTTGCGGTCTTCGGCTCTTGATGACCTAGCGATCATCGCTGTCGGCCGAGAGACCTCTCCAGCACCACCAAATTGTACCCCTATTCCCTTGCACCCCATAGGTACCCATGATCCTGTACCTGTGCGTACTCCTGTGATAGTAACTGTGTCCGCTGGCACTCCTGCCTCTGTGCATGACCTTGCCTCACCTACTCCTATTGTCACACCGAGTCCCGTGTCTCCCACACACGCATCTCCTCACACGTCATCACCAACTCCCTTGCCTCAGCCCTCCCCAACTGCAATTGTGCCTGTTCCGTAGCCTTAGGTGCGCCCCTTGAGCCCTGGTTACTCCCGTGAGCATGGCGGTCGTCTTCCACCATTGGACTGCGGAGCTCAGCGAGTATCTGGTCGCGCAACTAGGCGCTCCACTCGCAGCATCGCGAGTGGTGATCCGAGCACAAAGGCCCTAAGCCTGAGCATGCACACTTAGCACACAGAAGTACATCTAGCGTGTCCCGTAGGGCATGACCTTGTAACTCACAAGTTTCATATCGCTTGTGATGTTGCAGCCGATCTTGTGGTTATCAGACCTAGCACTGAGGCGTGCGCTCTTGCCACGCAGAGCTCTTCGTCTATGGCTCCTAACCCAGGCACACCGAGGGAAGCTCTCTCATCATAGGATGATGACCTTTGGTGTCCTACCTGTGAGGATGAGCTTCGCGCCATCGGGAAGCACGGAGTTTACGAGCTATTCGACCTTCCACCTGGGAGGAAGGCTATTCAGGTCAAGTGGGTCATTTGCAAGAAAGTGAAGCCGGATGGCTCACTGGAACGCCACAAGGCTCGCTTGGTCGTCACGGGGTACTCTCAGATTGAGGGTATCGAGTACACAGACACATTTGCCCCTGTCGGGCGCATGACATCAGCTCGAGCTCTGTTTGGTTTAGTGGCTCAGCATGACTAGGAATTGCACCAGATGGATGTTAACAGTGCGTTCCTCCATGGCTCTCTGGATGAGGAGATTTACGTGGCTGAGCCACCTGGCTTTGAGGAAGGTGACAAGGTGTGGCGCTTACGCAAGTCCTTGTACGACCTCAAGCAGTCTCCTCAGTGTTGGAACCAGGAGATCACTGGCACCTTGACTCGTGCGGGATGTGTACAGAGCAAGGCAGATCCCTCTCTCTTCATCCGACGAACACTTGAGCGGTTCACCACCGTCCTGGTCTATGTGGACGACTTTCTGATCGCGTTTCCTTCACTCGAGGCCGTGAAGGAGGCCAAGGCTGTCCTCTAGACTGCCTACAGGATAAAGGATTTTGGTCTTGCAGTGGTGTCTCTTAGCACGTAGATTGTGCAAGATCGTAGACGTTGTACTCTACTACTACATAAAGCCCGATACGCACGTGTTACGGGGGAGCACTTCAGCGACCTTCCCGGCGCAGTGCCCACGGCTTCCACACCTTCACGCCTCACAGGCAGGATGTCGTGAAGGTGGACGATCCCTCACACCTGGGGGAGACAGTGGATGTGACCTTGTACCTCCGTCTCATCGGATCTCTGATACACCTGGCCACTACCACGCGTCTTGACATCGCCTCTGCCGTCAACCTCATTGCCCAGTTTTTGCAAGCTCCACGCGCTAGAGCCCTTCATGCGGCTGTGTGAGTGGTGCGGTACGTGGTATCCACACTGTACCTCGAACTCTGCTTTTGCCGGCAGTGTTCGGTGGTCTTTGACGGCTACATTGACAGTGACCGGGTTGGAGCCCATATGGATTTACACCGGTTACGTGTTTTTGCTTGGTGGTACCGGTGTGTCCTGGCGCAACGGGAAGCAAGGCTGCATTACACGTAGCTCATCGGAGGCATTGCTCTGGGTGCACGGTCTCCTGAGGCGGTTTGGCTGTAGCGCCTGTTCCTTGAGCTAAGTCAGTCAGTCACTGACATTGTGCTTCATTGCGACAACCAGAGTGCTCTTGCCATTGCAGAGAACTCTAGTGTCTTTCATGCTCGCACGAAGCACATTGCGGTTGAGCATCACTTTGTGCGTGATCGGGTGGAGTGACACATAATCTCAGTCATTTAGGTTGGCACTGACATGCAGCGTTCTGACTTCTTGACGAAGGCATTAGCACACGGAAAGTTCCTGGTGGCCATTCCTTCTGTTGGGCTTCGCCCCTTGCCTCAGAGTGGTTGAGTGTGGGCTGTTTCTGTGTCTGTGTCACATATGTCGTTGCACTCGTTATTGAACTCGTCTCAGTGCTACACGTGTATGGACATGCATACCATTGGGTCATGAGGGAGTGTTGTGATTTGTGACGTTCCTGTTGACCTGTACAGTTTTCTATGACCACTCGGCCGTGTCCATACTCGTGCCGATCCCTGATGCGGATGGTGGTGGTACCGGTGCATCATTCGGTGATGGACTACCAGCTTGGAGCTGGCCGACAACCGTTCTAGAGCTCTGGACGCTACCCGAGACCTCCTACAGTTTGACTGCAGCACGCAAGAGTTTATCGGTGGACTGGTCGTGGGCCCGATTTACATGTTTTTGTATTGTGTGTCCACCGTTTGATGCTGGATGCATGCATGTGACCAGTCGTAGCGTCCGGCTCGTGATCTTGCACGTTTTGGCTCATACAGCATAGCATTGTGACATGTCTGTGCAGAGTTACAGCCAAAACAGTGGTCTTTGGCCGGTTTTAGGACAGATCTTGCACTGCCGCGTGCGACACCCACTGTGCGCCGCGGCAGGCACTTATGCCATGGACCTGTCATTTGTCATTTCTCTTTGCACATGCTATTGAAGCATTCTGACACTTTACCTTGTGTCTCCTAGCCAGACCCTTGCCGTCGTGTGCACGACTTGTGACTGTCGCCACCGTCTGACCAGGTAGTGACTCCTAGTCGGCGGCTGTGTTGCTGGGAAGCTTCCATGCATCTTCTCACCCACAATTCAAAAAATGTGAATCGGGCCCACGGCCAGTCCATTGGTAAACTCGTACTTGCTGCACAAAAGCAATGGGAGGTCCCAGGTAGCGCCCAGAGCTCTAGGACGGTCGTCGGTCAACTCCGCGATGGTAGTCCACCATCAGACAAAGCACCGGCACCACCTGGGTCCGTATCCGGGATCTGCACGAGCATGGACACGGCCGAGTAGTCATAATAAACTGTACAGGTAGACGGGAACATTACAATTTACAACACTCCCCCATGACCCGATGGTACGCATGTCCATACACGTGCAGCACTGAAACGATTACAACGAGTGTAGAAACAGTTGTGTCACAGACACAGACACACCCCGCTCTCAACCACTCTTAGGCAAGAGGCACAGCCCGACAGAACGAATGGCCACCAGAAAATTCCCGCGTGCTAGTGCCTTTGTCAAGAAGTGAGCACGCTGCATGTCAATGCCAGCCCATCTGATTAGGATCATGTGTCGCTCCACAAGATCACGCACAAAGTGATGCTCAACTGCAATGTGCTTTGTGCGAGTGCAAAAGACACCAGAGTTCTAGTCAATGGCAAGAGCACTATGGTTGTCGCATCGAAGCACAATGGCAGGTACTGACGAACCTAACTCAAGGAACAGGCGTTGCAACTTCACAGCCTCAGCAGCTGCTGCATCCAGAGCAACATACTTCGCCTCTGATGAGCTACGAGCAATGGAGCCCTGCTTCCCGTTGCGCTGACTCACGGCAGTACCACCGAGCAGGAAAGCGTAGCCGGTGCGACTGTGTCCATATGGACTCCAGGCCCAGTCGCTGTTGGTGTAGACATGAAGGACCACCAAACATTACCGGCAAAACTAGAGTCCAAGGTATGGTGTGGAGACTACATACCACACCACTCGCACAGCCGCATGAAAGGCTCCAACACGTGGGACCTGCAAAAATTGTGCAAGGAGGTTGACGGCGAAGGCGATGTCCGGGCATGTGGTAATGCCCAAGTACATCAGAGATCCGATGAGGTGGAGGTACAAGGTCACATCCACCGTCTCCCCTATCTGTGTGAGATCATCCACCTTTAGGGAATCCTACCCATCAGGTGTGAGAGATGTGGAGGCCAAGGGTACTGCCCCAAAGAGGTCACTAAAGCGCTCCCCCACAACTTGTGCGTATTAGGCCTGATGCAATAGAAGTGTCCGACGTCTTCGGTCTCACACGATCTGCATGCCAAGAAACATCGCTGCAGGACCAAGGTCCTTCATCACATATGCAGTCTGGAGGACCGCCTTGGCCTCCTTCATAGCCTCCATGGAAGGAGACGCGATCAGAAGATCAACCACATAGACCAGGATGGCAGTAAACCGCTCAGGCATTCGTCAGATAAAGAGAGAGGGATCTTCCTCTCTATGTACAGATCCTACACGAGTCAGAGGGCCCGTGATCATGCTGCCAAGACCAAGGAGATTGCTTCAGTTTGTACAAGAACTTGCGCAAGCGCAAGACCTTGTCATCGTCCTCAAAGTGTGATGGCTGAGCCACATAAATCTCCTCATCCAGAGAGCCATGGAGGAACGGATTGTTCATGTCCATCTGGTGCAGTTCCAAGTCATGCTGAGCCACTACACCAAACAGAGCACGAGCTGAGGTCATGCGGCCAACAGGGGCAAAGGTGTCAGTGTAGTCGATGCCCTTAATCTAAGAGTACCCCTTGATAACTAAGCAAGCCTTGTGGCATTCCATTGAGCCATCCGGCTTCACTTTCTTGCGAAAGACCCACTTAATCTGAATAGCCTTCCTCCTAGGTGGAAGGTCAACTAGCTCATAAACTCCGTGCTCTCGGATGGCGCGAAGTTCATCCTCACATGTAGCACGCCAGGCATCTGCATCCTCTGATGAGAGAGCTTCCCTTAGTGTGCCCGGATCAGGCGCCATAGAGGGAGAGCTCTTAGTGGCAAGTGCGCACGCCTCAGTGCTAGACCTGACAACCAAAAGGTCAGCTGCTGTGTCACAAGCGATATGGAACTCGCGAGTGACGAGATCGTGCCCTACAAGGTACAGTGGATGTACCTATGTGTGAGCAGTGCAAACACTCAGGCCTAGGGCCTTTGTGCAAGGGTCATCACTCGTGATGTTGTGAGTGAAGCGCGTGGGTGCGAGATCTAACACTCGTTGGACTCCAGAAACTAGTGGTCGAAGTCGACCGCCGGGTTCACGCGAGTAACCTGGGCTCAAGGGGCTGACCTCAGGCTCAGAGACAAGCATGACCTCAAGCTCAGAGACAGGCACAACCACAGCTGGTGAGGACTGAGGAAAAGGAGCAGGTGATGTAGTGTGAAGAGATGCATTTGCTAGAGACACGGGACTGGGTGAGACAATAGGAGTAGGAGTCAAAGGAGGACCACGCACAGAGGCAGGAGTACTTGTGGGCACAGGTACAGAATCATGGAAACTGTGGGATGCAAGGGAACAGGTGTAGAGGCCGGCTGTGCTGAAGAGATCTCTAGGCCGACAGCGATGATCGCTGGTTCATCAAGAACAGGAGACCAAGAAGGGGAGGAGGCTCGGACGAACACATCAGACGGGCGTTAGGCGTTTGCAGGTCAAGACTCCCCTATCCATCAAGGAGTCTCACACGTAGGAAAGTGCATGACAGACAATGACGTGATGGAGGTCAGGTCACTGTAGGTGAGAGACTCAAAGAAGAGCGCGTCGCGGGAATCAACAATGCGAAGACAGGCCGGGTCCCAAAAACACCAGGCCTTTGACCACATGGAGATGCCCACGAAAGCACACAAGCGACCCCGCAGCAAGACCTTGGACCCCTGCTTGTCCTCAGTGTACCACACAAAAGCCAAGGATCCCCAGACACGAGCGGGACACAAGTCAGCACGGTGGCAAAACCAGAGCTCGTACGGTGTGACGTGGTCTGGAAGGGGACCGTGCGGGAGGCGGTTCCAGACCAAAGTCATGTAGGTGAATCCTTCAAAGGCGAAGGACTCCGGGAGACCGCACTCAGACCCCATAACAAGAACCGCATCCTCCATGGTGCGGTTCCAGTGCTCACAGACACCGTTCTACTGAGGAGTAGCAGGAGCGAAGACCTGGTGAAAAACCCCGTGCTTGCCAAGAAACTTGCCGCTGTGATCTGAGCGGAAGGTATGCAGCATGTGGCGGGACTGAAGCTTAGCCATCACTAGCCAAAGGCGAACCGTAAGAGTGGCATCACTCTTTTGGCGCAGGCTGTAAACCCACCGCATCCGGGTGAAGTCATCACTCAGGGTTAGGACGTATCGGCCAGGATCGGATAGAGGCTCCATAGGAAGAGGTTTGAGAAGGTCAGAATGGACTAACTTGAGAGGGCGAAGTACGCGAGAATGAGAGTCAGGGTAGGTGCAACGATGTATATTACCCTGAGCGCAGGAGTGACAGTCGGTCTTGGGAGGCTTCTCGAAAGAAGCCGCGTCAAGACCTAGTACGGGCTGTGTCCAAATGAGCTTCAACACGGTGTCAGAGCTCACATGACACAGACGCCGATGAAGCAATTGCTGGTACTTAGCAGACAAAATGCTAGTGAAAAGAACACGAGCTGAAGGGGAGGGGAAGTAGGGAGGAGAAGTCCGAGAGACACGATACAGGTCATCCACAACAAAGGTACAAAGAACAACACTACTAGTGAATATAGTAGTCACAGTCTCAGAGTCTGCAGTGTGCTCCACACAGAGTCCCACCAGTGAGCATGCATGTACAGAAAGCAAATTGAGCTCAAGGTCATGCACAAAAAACACCTCCGAAAGATACAGGGGGCGAGATGGACCATAGAAACACACAACCCCAACCCCCTCGACCGGCAAGGACTGACTAGAGCATGTGTGAACGGAACAAATAGACGCAACAGGACTGAGAACAACAAAGTCACTACGATGACAGGTCATATGATGAGTGGCACCAGAATCGATGATCCAAGTGCCACTAGGATCACGACTAGAGGACATCGCTGTACAATGGACAATGGAACACTCGGCCTCAGATGGGTGCTAGGCAACATGTGAGGAGCAAAGAAGAAGGGCACAAAGGTGAGACTCATGAATCCAATCGGCACTGTCAGGCCCATCGTCATCACATGCCAGCTGTGCCCCCCGACACGCGTCATCCTGAGCTACAAGAACAGACAAACAGACAGACTGTGAACCACCCGCCTGTGAGAACACACTCGCACCTCCCTGAAAGCAAAGCGCTAGTAGGTGACGGAGCTCGGCGATGGTGCGGTCATGTGGGTTCGGGTCGCCATCGCTCGCCGGTGGTGAAGTGGGAACTGCTGCGGTCGTGGTCGCCGCGCATCCAGCGAATATGCTGCTCAACGTAAGCCGTAGTGTGTGTGCAGCCTGAAGCTCCCGAGTATTCCACGACCAGTCCAACGGCTGCTGACACTCAGTGTATCGATGCGCGCCTCCATATTTGTAGTAGTGAACAGTGCGTCCGCTGCTACTGCCCGATGACGGCTGCTGTTGTGACAGTTGCTGGCCCAAACCGCACCTCCGTCTCCCCTTCTTCCCCTGTGTTATTGCTATGACACCCTGTGTCTGAGTCGGAGTAATCGGGGTGGAAGAGGAAGAGGAGGACATGAGAGAGGATGGAGAAGTAGACTGCAAGAGGGGCGTCGGTGGTGACGTGATGACTATTGCAACAAGGGGACTTTCTTGATGAGCCACAACTGTCTCACACGCAAAAGTCATTCAAAGGAAGAGCTTATGCGCCCAGTGAAGAAGCTACAAGAAGGTGGAAAAGGGGTCGAGCATGGCTTCGCTGTACCATGCGAAGATGCCTGTATGCTCAAGGCAAACTCTGAGCATGATCGTGCGGAGTGCCCACAGTTGTGTACCTCCTCAAGTCTCAAGGTGCATGTAGATGCGCATGGAGCGTCGCCATTAGTCGGCTGCAAGCTTGGCAGGTCCCTGACGAAGGGAGTAAAAGGCACAAATGTTGGCGGCGCAAATGGCGTGCATCTATGCAGCAAGCATGGATAATGCCAAGTCCCAGCCACCTCATGGATCAGCGCTTATGCCTGTGCCGGCCTCTCCAAGGAACGAGCGGAAGTCGACGACGGTCTCGCGCGACATGTAGTAGAGAAGTCCGCGCATTGCCCTGACCACTGTCAGCACCTGTGCTTGGTCCGTAGTGTGATACGGACTGTGGTAGTAGGGCCACACTTCCTCTAAAGTGGCCCAGTCCTGGAAAAGGATCTTCGAGCAGTCAAAACTGTCCTCGCTGACATACCGTGGGGACGGTGTCTCAAAGTCCTTAGGTTGCCGCTCTGTGAGCAACCACAGGCTGAGAAGGACGAGGGATGGGAAAGAAATCGGGAAGAGGGAAATCGCTGAAATGGAGGTCAGGTGAGGATCGAATCTCAGGAAAACGAGTTGTGTGTGGGGGCCGAGAACTCGTCTGGAGCTGGTGGAGACACTCTTGAAGCACACAAATCTCACTCTTGGGGGAGTCGCCCTCCATACCTGGCATACTAGGATCCTCATCCCAAGGATCAAGAGGTGGCTGGTCGCATCCAGATCTTGTCGCCGGTGCTGGTGCTGACTGCTGTGTAGAGGGTGTGACACCGGCAGCTCCCTAAAAGGTCTGCCGTGGGGCCGTGGACTGAACACGAAGAAGCTCAGTGGTGCGCAGAGCTGTGAACATAGCTTCAGCCAGATCAATTGTTCTGGGCCCATTCTAGGAGAGACTGACACTATGACGTGCATCACCCATCGTGCATCGTGGCATGTGTTTATGTTGTGTGCGTGTGAATTGTCATGTCTCTGTGGACTATAAGGCTATTGGAGCTCATGAGACTTTGCACGTTTCCGTAACTTAACCCTTGTTGTTCATTGCACCTGCTTGCCTGCCAGTGTTAGGAAGTCGGATAGTGTCGCCATGTTCTTGGTCCACTTCCTTGTTTTGGACTGGTTTTAAGAAGCTTCCTAGTGGCTTCCCACATGCATGCCTACTGTACATCCTTATCCCGCTCCCTTTCTCCCAAAATCACCTTACATCTCAAATGCCTAAACTCTTAGTTCCCCAACCTCAGTGAACCACCCTTTCAAGTGTGACTGAAGTCTGCAGCTTTTGTTTTTGTGTGGCACCTTCCCCGTGCTACATGTGACGTGGTGTGATGAGACACGGTGTGACATAGCTCTGTGTGATGTAGCCTGACATGTGTGACGGTGTGTCACTCAGTAGACATCAGAGTTGGTGGGAGCGAATGTGGTGGAGTTTCTCATGAATAGCAGTAGAACTGTAATCATTGAGGGAAACACATGGAAGCTTGTAACTGCTGCACCATGTAATGGTTTTGTCCTGCCATAGGCACTCCATTGGAATCCGGTGCCTATCTATCCGGAATGGCAAAATTCTATGCTACCGAGGCTTTTCAGTTGCATTTGCTTTGCCACTACTGTGCTTCACCTTGCCACTACTGTGCCTCGCCCTTTTGTTTGTCTGCAATACTACAGACCATTGTGGAAACACTGTTTGGTTCTTGGGGTACACTCTTCCGATTGTCTACAAGTGAGTGGTGTCACGTCCAGAGGTCATCAGGAGTGATGAAACAGCAACAAGGAGAAATTGCTTATGTTGTGCATGGCTAAAGAGAGTGCCACATGGTTTGGTAAGGAAGTGGTTACATGCGAGGCATTCCTCCACGATCTCAACTTGGATGAGGCTTGGAGGGATGGTTGAGATGTGAGGAAGTGTTTTCATGCGGTCTACTTTTCTTA
Source organism: Penium margaritaceum (assembly GCA_023375785.1). Classification (NCBI taxonomy): domain Eukaryota; kingdom Viridiplantae; phylum Streptophyta; class Zygnematophyceae; order Desmidiales; family Peniaceae; genus Penium; species Penium margaritaceum. Next base: position 59,290 of record SZWC01004428.1, read on the forward strand.
TGTCATGTGTGGGTGTGAATACAGAGGATGGCGAGTGTGAGAGGAAGTAGAATGTGGATTCTGGGGTGTGCATGAGGATGCCCTTCTAGGCTTGGACACCAAGGTTGCATAAGCTGTACATTCATTCAAGGCTTTGAGCAGCCATGAGTATTGTTTACCATTTGAGGTGGAGACCTTGCCAATTGGTGGGTGTGATCGCTGCTCTCCTTGAATAAAGGCAAATCGTTGTTTTTGGATCGGCAAGGGACTTATGGCTAGAGATAGATTGCAGCATGTTGGCATGTAATGTATTGAAGAGATCTGGCGGGTGTGGCATTGTGTAGGAGTAGTATAGAAACCATTGATTTAAGTTGTTGTATATTGCCATGATATTGGTGTGCACTCGTACTTTCAAGCCATTCCAAAGGGGATCGCAGGAAGATGGGTTCTTAAGTGTAGTTGTGGTTGAGCGTGCGGTGGGATTGGATGGCAAGGATGTGCACGAGACCTCCTTTGACAATGTAGAATGTGTATGTTGAGAGAGGTGTGTTCTCTTTGGCAGGGAGGATCAGGGTTATACGAGCATGAGCTCAGAGACCGGCAATTTTTGGGATGGCGCACAAGAGTATACTGCACTCGTTAGGCTCTTGTTCTGATTGAAGGAGGATGGTGGCATCGTTCGTGTAACCAACATAGGTGCGACAGAGACTGGGTGGAAGTTGGATTCTGAGGAGGTGTTCTAGATTGTAGTATGCTATGGACTTCATTACAACTATGGAAATGTTGTACGCTAGTAGGAATGCATGAGGTGTCTGTTGAAGAGTAGTTGGATGGTGGTGCTATAATGTAATTTGTCCACCCACAACAAAATATTGTGAGACTCCAAGGTGTGTAAGGGTGGCAAGGAGGAACTCCCACTTGAGGGTATCATATGCTTTTTCAAGATAAGTGGTGAGGTAGTAATGAGTTGTCTTTGTTGTGGTGACCTACTGCTGGATACCCTGTAATCGGGTGAGAATGTGTTGTATGTTGTATCCTGGGATAAAATCGAGTTTGTCTTGGTTGATTATGTATGGGAGATCGACTTCTAAGAGTTTGGTAAGGAGATTGGGGATACTTTTGTACTCTAAATTGAGGAGGGATCTTGGCTTGTAACTCGTAAGGAAGGTGGCATCGTCCATTTTGTGGAGGATGACTATGATGGATGCGTTAAAGTGGCGGTGACGGTTGGGACTGGTGAAGAAGGCATTGTAGTGCTTGACAAGAAGTCTGTAGTTTTCTGAATCGGTAGGATTGCTTTACAGGTCTGTCTGGATCATGGGCTCTATTTGAGGCTTGTATAAATACAGCTTTGGTCATTTCTACGTGGGTGATGGACTTGCAGAGCTCTTTGTGTATGTGGGTGGGAGCTTTTTCTTTTGCCGTGTTGGAGGCAAACCATCAAAAGTCTTGCGAGGGTCCGCTTTCGTACAAACATGGAAGAAGAAGCACATTGCTCCTGTTGGTATGCTAGTTTGATTGTCCAAGAATGCTCCTTGGTGAGTTCTGAGCCCATGCATAAAGGTTTAGCTTTTCATATACGTGTGCGGTAGGTGATTAAGGATGGAGGTGTTGTGGCTTGTGTGTTCCATCAAATTTTTGTAGCATTTGTGAGGAACTCAACTTTTTCTTGGTTGTACTTGTTTATTTCTATATCGATTGCCTCTAGTATAGCTACGATGGTTGGATAATGTGTTTGTTCATAGACCTGTTGGTATTGCAAAATCTTGTGTTGGAGGTGGAAGATGGTTTTCTTGCATTGGATAGATTATTGTTTGCTATACTGTTTATGTTTTGTGACTAGGGTAACTTCATGCGATGGCTAAGTTGGTGATGTTATTCACATACAAGGGTTTGAATCCATGATTTATTTATGAGGAAGGTATTGAGTAGCTAGTATCCTGATCCTTTGGTTTATCTGTGTGGTTTCATGCATAAGGTAAGCCAATTTCCTATTGTGTGGCTGCTAAGGCATGTTAGAAAAGGGTTTTGGGATTTGTGATTAAGAGAGAATGGGAGGTCATGCAAAGTGTACTATCAATACGTCAAAAGGTACATTGGGCTTTTTTGTGGAAGGTTAATCCTTTTTTGAGTCCAAGTTGATGCCTAGATGTGCCGTGGCGTTTCTGTTGACCTATAATGGATTGCAGGAAACTTTCTTTTGGCTGGCCGGATGGCTAACGGTTGATGGGGGAGAGGACACAGTGGTGTTGTTTAGTGGGTGTGGCACAATGTCTATGGTCATTTTTATGGTGGTTGGATCAAAGCCGGAGTCATGAGCTGGCGGTCGGTCAACGGCATTCGCACAACCGCTAACTGACATGGTTTGTCCGTTGGCATTTAGTGTTTCTGCTAGCGGTATTTGTTATGAACGATTGGATGTCCAACTAGGCTTGTTGAGGTACGCACTTCACATGTTAGTGCCGCATCTTTGACTCGCGCATGTTTGTGCCTGTACAAGGTGCATAGAGTGTTTGAGTCACGGTTTTGTTCGTCTCTAGTGATCAGTGAGTATGTAGTGACTAACGTCATTCTTCAGCAAGGCCTCTCCAAGTTAGCAACAACATAACATTAAGAAGGCACTGTCCAAACCAATACTGTTGCCACACCAAAGACTGGTCCAGGATATTTTCAGAAGACAATTCTGTTGCTACCTGCCTCTGTCTCTCCAGGCTCATCCATCCTCTGCTCAATGTTGAGAAATGAGCGAGGCACCAAGGTGGTCGCCACCTTGGCTGACCCAGGCAATACATTAGCAGTCACTCCGGCAAAAAAAAAAAGCCGGTCCAAATGGCGTGCGTGCATTGTGTTGTTCAAAACTGAAGACAAAGATGAAGCTCGTAAGGAGGATTGAATCCACGATGGTGGTGTAGTCAAATCAGATGTAAATGTTCATGCAGATGAAGAACTATATGTAGCTGTTGTCGATGAGGTAGAAGCAACTATTGATACTGTCTGGTTAGTAGAAGAGCGTGCAGGGCATCAAGCAGCTAACCAAGCTATCTGCGATGTCCTCATGGTAGAGGTGTCAACTGATGTTGATGATGAGGTGGTCACATAAGCGGATACTGCAGCACCCTTATCGTCTCCAAAAATTGGTCCATACATGGACTGGTCAGGCCTTGGGTGTGTACCCATCATACATGCAACAATGTTGAAGCATGGTGTGAGCATCACTAAGAATTTGCATGGTTGCATGTACACTGCCGCACTCCAGCTAGTCCCTCTATCTATGAGCGATGTTCACCTTTGACAATCAAAATGTGGTATGAGTCATGCTCAATGACTCTATGTCGTGACTTGCGCGGGAGCAATAGCCGCCATGTTCGAGAAGCCAATCGATGAAGCAACATACAACTCGTCACATCTCCAAGGTGCCTGGGGACAATTTTCTTCATCTACGATCATCCTGTGATCAAGCCTAAGATTGGACACGCATGGGAATTCATGGGGAAGTATGCCATGAGAAGGGGTATTGCTTGTGGTTGATGCCATGGCACAACTTTGTCCACAAGATCAAGGTGGTGCCAGGATCGTCACCAACGGTGTTGCCGTACAACTACATGAGCGACTCGGAGCTTGGAGAGCTCAAGAAGCAATTGGAGGAGTTGTTAGACCAAGGCTTCATTTGACCATCGGTGTCTCCTTACGCAGCGCTGCTGCTGTTCATGAAGAAAAAATTAGGAGAGCTACGGATGGGCATGGACTATCGGACACTCAACAACACCTCAGTGAAGAACCACTGTCCAATGCTATAGGCAGAGGCACTTTCTCACCAAATGCAAGGCATGCGGGTCTTCAACAATCTGGATTTGAGGTCGGGGTTCTACCAAATCCTAATTGTGAAGGAGGATGTGGAGAATTCCGTACTTTAGACACGTCCAAAATCGTATCATGCCTTTTACGATGAGGAATGCTCATGCCACATTCATAGCACTCGTGAACCGGGTATTCTATCACTACTTGGTCCAGTTTTTAGTCTTCCTTGAATAAATCGTTGACTACTCGTGACAGATGGAGGTCCACCAAGGGCACCTGCAAACAATGGTGGAAGTGTTGATAATGGATTTACTATCCTCCAAAGTCAACAAGTGTGATTTCGTAAAGCAAGAGATGTAGTTCATGGGACACACTGTCAGTGCGCGAGGGATCCGTATGGAACCAAAGAATATGGAAGCAATAAAGGAGAGGCTAGAGCTGGCATTTGTGCATGCCACGACGTGGTTGGCTCTTCAAATTTTCATCTTTCCAAACCACGAGGTGGCTCCTGCCAGTCAGGAATCCCAATGTACCCCAACACGATAGCGTTTCATTCAAGACAGGACAAGTAACTGTACACAATCCTAAACTTGTCAATGAAAAAAGTGGTTCATAAACTGTATGCATGCGTGCATGGAATGATATGGCATGATATCTCTTTAAATATGTTGCATCATGTCAACAGTCATTGTTCATGTCGGCATTCTCAATAGATGAAATATGGCCGGTATGGTGTGTAATGATATGCAAAAAGGAGTGTAGCATGTATGCCTATCACAAGAATAACTCACTTCACTCAACATTATCTGACACCATGATGCATCACTTGTACCATGACTTGTTACGATATGGCTAGACGACGAAAGACATCAACGTCCATCGATGTTTAAAAAAAGCTATGAAAGTAGTGTAGAATGATTGAACACCTAATCAAGCCACAACGAGGTTGTTTCTTCAAAACTTCACCCTTCATAACCGCGGGGTGGCTTGGGCCAATGAGTATTCCTAATGTATCTCGACACGACTAGCTATTGATTCTAGACATGACATTGGAACAAGGCAACACACATCCTTATGCTTGTAAACGACAAAAGTGGTTCACAAATGGTATGCATGTGTATATCAAATGATGTGTTATGCAATTTCTTGGGTCTTTCAAATGTGGGGGAGTGGTTTGCTGACCTCCTTTGTGTAATTCCCACAACCTCCACCCCTATCACACCTGGAGGGCAGGACGCTTTGAAGCTGGATGATGTGGCACAACCAACGGAGACAACGGACGTGACCTTGTGCTTGTGCCTCATTGGCACCTTGATGTACTTGGCCACAACCACATGATCCAACATCGCCTATGCCGTCAGCCTCCTTAGACAATTCTCATAGTGTCCTCGGGCGAGATCCCTTCACGCGGCTGTACGAGTGGTGCAGTACATGGTTTCCACACCGTACCTTGGACTGTGCTTTCGATGGTAGTATGTGGTAGTAGTCGACGGCTAGGCCTGGTGTCCTGAAGGACACAGTCCGATAGGCTATGTGGTCTTGTTGGGCTGCACCGATGTATGGTGTCCTAGCGACAAGCACGACTCAATTGCACGTACCTCATCATAGGCTGAGTGTGTTACACTAGGGAGTGGGGTTGCTGAGACGGTATGGGTGCAACGTCCGTTTTGTGAGTTGAGTCATTCTGAGCGTTGCATTGCTTTACGCTACAACAACCAAAGTACTCTTGCCATTGCAAAGAGCTGGATTGTCTATCATGCACGCAGGAAGCATATTGCAGTTGAGTTTTGCTTTGTGCATGATCTTATGGTGCTACAGGTGATCTCCGTCATCTGGGTCGATACTGACAAGGAGCGAGCTGTCTTACGGACCAAGTCAGTGGTACGCAAAAAGTTCATTGAGGCCATTCGTTGAGGCAAGGGGTAGCCTCCTGTTGGGCTCTACCCCTTGCATGAAGGTGGCTGAGAGTGCGTCAGTATGGACTATTGAGCATGTAGTTGCGCAGTTGTATTGACTCTACACATGTATGAACATGCGTACCATCAGGTGAGGGGGGAGTGTTATCATGTGGGCCGTCCCCGTCTATTCATATAGCATATTGTGAGCACTGCAGTGTCCATGCTCATCCATATCCATGAAGTGGACCCGGTTGGCACCGGAGCAATGAGGTGTGATGGCTCCACCCACGAGGAGCTGTCAGACAGTTACGACGCCCCAGGTGCTTGCTGGGGTGCTCTGTAGTTCTTTTGCAGTCGCTAGAGTTCTCTCGGTGCACTATCTCTTGAGCCCGATTGCATGTTTTGCATTGTGTGTCCACCAATCGATGCCAAACCTGTGTCTGTGGCCAATTGTAGTGTCTGGCTGAAGATACTACATCTCTAGGTTCATAAGGTGTTGCATGTGGATGCCTGTATACAGAGTTACAGCCAAAACAGTGGTTTTGGACAAACTGACGTTATCGCGTGCGTCACCCCCCGTGCGTCACAGCATGTATTCATGTTGTGTGCTTTTCAATTGTCATCTCTCTGCGAATAGTTGAGCTATTGGAGCTCATGAGACTTTGCACGTATCCGTTGCCTAACCCTTGTTGTTCCTTGGACCTGCTTGCTTGCCAGTGCGTCAGCAAACCAGATAGTGTCGCCACGTATGTGATGCACGTCCTTGTTTTAGACTGGTTTTAGGAAGCTTCCTACCAGTTTCTCACATGCATGACTAGTGCACATCTTTGTCCCACTCTCTTTCTCCCCAAATCACCTTACATTTCAAATGTGTAAGGTGATTTGGGTAAGCTCATCAAACGAAGATGTACATCTAGTGCACATCTTAGTTTCCCACCCTTAGTCAAGCACCCTTTTGTCACCGAAGTCTGCAGCTTTTGTTTTTGTGTGGCGCCTTCCCCGTGTTATGCGTGACATGGTGTCACGAGGCATGGTGTGACGTGGCTACGTGTGACATAGCCTGACATGTCTTGCGGTGTATCACTTAGTAGTCATGGGGGTTGGTGGGAGCCAATGTCATGGAGTTGCACATGGAAACCAGCAAAACTACATTCATTGCACTGGCGGCTGAAGACCGGTCAGAGGGCCACTCGCGTGGAAATTTGAAAGCTTCATCATTGAGCTGCCATAGGGTCTCCATCAAATACCCGTGTCTGGAATGGAAACATCAGTTGCTGTCAAAGCTTCCTAGTTGCACTTGCTTTGCCACTACTATGCCACAACTTCCTTCAGGGTTGTTTGTAATGCTACAGACCATTGTGGAAACATTGTTTGCCTCTTGGGGAACATTTCATATCCCTCTTTTAAGACTGCTTGCCCTAACAGCTCTTCCCCGTCTCCCACTGACTGGCTTGTCAGGATGTTGGCTTGAAACACCATTGGCATGAGATGGTGGTGGGAAGGGGGTCACAATGTGAGACTGTTGCAGTCAAGCCCTGGGCAACATTTGGTTGATTCAGCCAGCTCCTTCAGTATGAGGCATATCGTGCTTTGGAATGTAGAGAACTAGATTTCCATGTCACCAAGACCAAAGATATGGTGCTGACAGGATCCAACGTCGAGAATTAAACTCTAGCAAACGTCACCAAGTGTCCCAGAATTTCTGGACATGTTTTAAAACTTGTCACAAGACTCTCCGGCTTGGCATTGACATTCAACCTCTGATCCCTCTGCCCCTCCATAGCAAGTTTTTGTTGGTATGGGGTCCGAGACAAGGGGATCTTAGTGTCAGACCCTAGACAAGTTCTGGGCAACATGCAGTGCTTGATTCCGCCAGCTATCTAGGTATGAGGCATGTCGTGCTTTGGAATGTAGAGAAGTACATTTCCATGTTTGAAAACTAAGAATTGGTGCTCACATGATCCGACCATGACAGAACAAGGTTGAGAACGAAACTTGAGCAAATGTCACCAAATGCCCCAGAATTCCTATGCAATTTTCCAAGACTTGCAATCTGACGCTCCAGCTTGGTGTCGACATTCACCCCCTGACACTATTTGCTCCATCATAGCTATTCTTCGTTGGTATGGGGTCCTACCTGTACTGCCTGCCTGGTCATCATCCATAGCATTCTTCTGGTCGCCCCCAGACAGAACGCCAGATGCCAACGAAACCATGGACAGAAACAACAGGACTCAAATTCGAAACCGCTCCACACCAGCAGCCAGTGTAGGCGTGGAATGAGCCACGTCACAGCGACTCTTGCACAATTACCTCTGCAGCAGACCGTAATCCCATCCCATCCCATCCCATCCCATCCCATCCCAATAGCGGCTTCTGCTGCCTCTACTACCACCCACTCCGACCAATCTGAGCTTAGTGGACGAGACAACCATGCACTCCATGTCGGTCTCATGCGCAGCCCTCGCATGTAAGAGCAACGTACTGCCCTCGCAAGTGTGATTGCAGCTCTACACTAGATGCATCGTGGGTTGGATGTGGACAGATGAACTGGACTGGTTCTCTTGTCCGTCTGAGAACAGTGGATGCTGGGGATGAAGAGACTGAATTGAGCAGAATGAACAGTAGTATTTTGATAGGTTTTGTCGACTGATTGATAAGAATGTACAGTTTTTGTATGACTTACGGTGTTCTCTAAGCACCGGGCACGAACTGGGTGGCGTAGGCCCAGGCGTTGTTGGCGGTGGGGTCAGCCAGATGGTCGGACAGGTTCTCAAGGGGGCCCTTGCCGGTCACGATGGCCTGCACGAAGAAGCCGAACATCGAGAACATAGCGAGCCTGCCGTTCTTGATCTCCTTCGTCTTCAACTCAAGAGCGGTGTCGGGGTCGTCAGCCAGGCCCAGGGGGTCGAAGGCACCGCCGGGGTACAGGGGGTCCTCAACTTCACCCAGGGGGCCGCCAGCAACGCGGTAGCCCTCGACGGCGCCCATCAGGATCACCTGGCATGCCCAGATGGCCAGAATGGACTGGGCGTGGATCAGGCTGGGGTTACCGAGGTAGTCCAGGCCTCCCTCGGAAAAGATCTGGGCGCCGGCCTTGAACCACACAGCCTCGCCGAAAGACACGCCGTTCTTTGCCAGCAGCTCAGGGAAGATGCAGCCCAGAGCGCCGAGCATGGCCCAGCGAGCGTGGATCACCTCCAGCTCCCTGTTCTTGGCGAACGTCTCGGGGTTTGAGGACAGACCCGCTGTGTCCCAGCCGTAGTCGCCGGGGAACTCGCCGGTGAGGTAGGATGGGGTCTCACCGGACAGGGGGCCCAGAAACTTGGGGCGGTCGGGGCCGAAGAAGGGGCTGTCCACAGCCACCTTGGTCTTCCTCATGGTGACGCGTGCCTCCACATTGCCGACCTTGGCAGCCAGCTCGGCGGTCTGACCGAGGAAGGCGGGGGCGGACACAGCGGCGGCGGTGAGGGCAGCCATGGCGACAGGAGCGTGAGAGGGAAGAAATCAGGCGCAAAGGGCGTCGGACAAGGGTGCTGCTGTGACAACTCCGAGGATGAGCCACAAGCGCCAATATCCTCCGCGGCCCGAAGGCGCAACGGCCCGACTGCCCGATTGCAGGCCTCCGGCTGTGGAGCCGCCGAGACGCCTTTGGCGGCTGCGCCGCATCGCAGACCAATCCACGCGCCCCCACAACCGGGGGTCCGCTCAAGCCGCCGACGAATGGCGTTCTCCGGACCCGATCTCACGCTCTTAGCTGGTAACGTCCACGAGCTTTCTGTCTGGAGGCGACATTTCTGCCCACGTCATTCACTTGCCCGTCGCGTGACCATCACGCGTGGCACGGGTCCGCATGGTGATTCCCACAAGATTTTTCGGATTGGCGCGCCAGTGGCACGCCGCCGGCGCCAAGGCTTCCACAGCTTCATCGACGGTTAAGTTCGAACCGTCGCATTCGATAGTTTTATTATTTGTTAGTGGAGTTTAGTATCCCTCTCTGGGAACACAATCCACCATTCCCCAACCAACCACTAGGAACTCAACTAACCCCAAACTGTCAAGGGAAACTACATCCAAAACTTGGGATAATAATTTCATTTTCATGATTCATTTGCATACCATGCAACATCAACACATCACGAATAGGTTTGATAAGGTTTGGCGGGAGTTCAACACTCAACATGTGTTTTGAGGAACCTAATGCTTGGCGGGTTCCCACTCTAGGGAAAAAAAGCCCAGATCCCGGGTGATAAAAAAATGAAGGCTTCCTAGCAATGTATAATCCATTCAATGTATGATTTTCACATTTAAGTCAGGGTTTCCTTTTTCTTCTCTTACAAGCACAATGGAAAGGATTTTTCAAGTCCCCCTCATCATCAGGTGTAGGTAATGGCCGTAGGTGAAAGGAACCGCAACAGTTCTAGATCATGCAGCAATTTCAAAAACCATGGAGCTAGAAGTTGTGCAAGTGTGCAAAAGGACGCAACTACTCTCGTCCCAGCAACAGTACCTGTACTTGAGCGCCTACACTCCGCGGTCAACGAGCATGAGGCAGTGGTGGCTCGAGCGGAGGCGGTCGTGCACGGTTTCATGGTTGAGCTCCAGGAGGCCACCAGCTGTTGCTACACCGTGGATGTTCCAGCACAACGGGCTGTCGAGGAATGTGTGGAGGATGTACATAGGCGTCTCGAGACAGTTGGGTGGTCCCTACAGGATGCACGTCTAGGAAAGGCGGATTTCTGGCAGCAGGTGGATGATGGGCTGTGCACCAGGGGTCACGAGGAGCACCACGGCACTGAGAAAGTGCGTGGAAGCTTCCTAGCAACACGGCCGCTGACCGGGCGTCAGTGCCTGGTCAGACGGTGACGACAGTCACAGGTTGTACACAGAACGGCAAGGGTTTGGCTAGGAGACACAAGTCAAAGTGTCAGAATGCTTCAATATAGCATGTGCTGAGAGAAATGTCAAGTGACGGATCCAGGGCATAAGTACCTGGCGCGGCGCATGGCGGGTGTCGTACGCGGCAGTCCAAGAGCTGTCCTAAAACCGGCCCAAAACCATTGTTTTGGCCGTAACTCTGTGCACACATGTCAGAATCCTACGCCGTCTGAACCTAGACGTGCAGAATCAAAAGACGCAAGCAAAAACGGGTCACATGCATGCATCCATCGACTGACAGCGAGTATACAATGCAAAAAAATGCAAATGGGCCTCATGCCCTGTCCGCCGAAAGGCGCCTGCAAGACGTAGAAGGCACAACAAGGAGTCCCGGTGACATCTGGGGCTCTGGAACAGTGGTCGGTCAGCTCCAGACGGGTAGTCCGCCGCCTGTCGTCGCGCCGGTGTCACTAGGGCTGCCTGCCTCAGGGATCTGCACGAGTATGGACACGGCCGAGTGGTCACAGTAAACTGTACAGGAACGGCACAAAGCACAACACTCCCCCATGACCCGATGGTACGCATGTCCATACGCGTGCAGCACTGGTACAACCACATAGTGAGTGACACAAACAGATGGGATGGCAACGTACATCTCACAATCAACCACTGTCACGCATGGGGCGAAGCCCAACAGAACGAATGGCCATCAGGAACTTTCCGCGGGCAAGTGCCTTCGTCAAGAAATCAGCTCGCTGCAAGTCAGTGCCAACCCACATGATGGAGATCACGCGTCGCTCCACCAGATCACGAACGAAGTGATGCTCAACCGCAATGTGCTTTGTGCGAGCATGAAAAACACCAGAGTTCTCCGCAATGGCGAGAGCACTCTGGTTGTCGCAACGCAGCACAATGGCGGGTACTGACTGCCCAAGCTCAAGAAACAAGCGCTGCAGCCAAACTGCCTCAGCAGCCCNGCAAGTGCCTTCGTCAAGAAATCAGCTCGCTGCAAGTCAGTGCCAACCCACATGATGGAGATCACGCGTCGCTCCACCAGATCACGAACGAAGTGATGCTCAACCGCAATGTGCTTTGTGCGAGCATGGAAAACACCAGAGTTCTCCGCAATGGCGAGAGCACTCTGGTTGTCGCAACGCAGCACAATAACGGGTACTGACTGTCCGAGCTCAAGAAACAAGCGCTGCAGCCAAATTGCCTCAGCAGCCCCTGCCCCCAAAGTCACATACTCTGCCTCCGACGAGTTACGTGCGATGCAGCCCTGCTTCCCGCTTCGCCAAGACAAAGCGGTACCACCAAGCACAAACATGTAGCCAGTGCGACTGCGCCCGTCAGGACTCCAAGCCCAGTCGCTGTCAGTGTAGCCGTCAAGGACCACCGAACACTGCTGACGAAAGCAGAGTCCGAGATACGGCGTGGAGACCACGTACCGTACCACTCGCACAGCCGCATGAAGAGCTCTCGCCCGTGGAGCCTGCGAGAACTGAGCGAGGAGGTTGACGGCGAACGCGATGTCGGAATGCGTGGTAGTGGCCAGGTACATCAGAGATCCGATAAGACAGAGGTACAAGGTCACGTCCACTGTCTCCCCCAGCTGTGTAGGGTCATCCACCTCAGGACATCATGCCCATCAGGTGTGAGGGGTGTGGAAGCAGTGGGCACTGCACCAAGGAGATCGCTAAAGCGCTCCCCCACGACTCGTGCGTATCGGGCCTGATGCAGCAACAGTGTCCGATGTCTGCGATCTCGCACAATCTCCATACCAAGAAACACCGATGCAGGACCGAGGTCCTTCATCCTGTAGGCGGTCTGTAGGACAGCCTTGGCCTCCTTCACGGCCTCCAGCGACGGAGACGCGATGAGAAGGTCATCAACATAGACCAGGATGGCGGTAAACCGCTCGGGTGTCGGTAGGATGAAGAGTGAGGGGTCTGCCTCGCTCTGTATGTATCCTGCGCGAGTCAAGGTGCCAGTGATCTCCCGGTTCCAACACCCTGGAGACTGCTTGAGGCCGTACAAGGACTTGCGCAAGCGCCAGACCTTGTCATCGTAGATCTCCTCATCCAAAGAGCCATGGAGGAACGCCTTGTTCATATCCATCCGGTGTAGTTCCCAGTCATGCTGAGCTACTACGCCGAACAGAGCTCGAGCTGAAGTCATGCGGCCGACAGGGGCAAAGGTGTTAGTGTAATCAACTCCCTCAATCTGAGAGAACCCCTTGACGACCAAGCGGGCCTTGTAGCGTTCTAGTGAGCCATCCGGCTTCACTTTCTTGCAAAAGACCCACTTGACCTGAATCGCCTTCCTCCTAGGGGGAAGGTCGACCAGCTCGTAAACTCCGTGCTCTCGGATAGCGCGAAGCTCATCCTCGCAAGCAGCTTGCCAGGCATCAGCATCCTGTGATGAGAAAGCCTCCCTGAATGTGCCTGGGTCTGGTGCCATAGAGGGGGAACTCTGCGTGGCAAGTGCACACGCCTCATTGTCTGGCCTGACAGCCAGGAGATCAGCTGCTGCGTCACAGGCGATATGGAACTCGCGAGTGACCAGGTCGTGCCCTATGGGACACGCTGGGTGTACCTCTGAAAGTTCAGTGCGGACACGCAGGCCTAAGGCCTTTGTGCCTGGATCACCGCTCGCGATGCTGCGAGAGGAACGTCTGGGTCCGGAACCCGACGCTCGCTGAGCTCCACAATCCAGTGGTCGAAGGCGACCACGGGCTCACGAGAGTAACCGGAGGTCAAGGGGCGCACCTCGGGCTCAGGAACAGGTACGACCACAGTGACAGGTACGACCACAGCTGGTGAGGGCTGAGACGAGGCAGACGGAGATGCCGTGTGCGGAGATGCGTGTGTGGGGGACACTGAGCTGGGGATGACAGCGGGCAAGGCTGGCCCGGACATTGGGATCGGAGTGTCAGCCGACGTAGAGACAGGAGTGGGCTGGGCTGGGTCAGACGCCGGAACAGGGGTGCCAGTGGACACAGAGGGTGATGCAGAAGGTGGCGTGGGAGCAACAGTATCTGTGGGGTGCGAAGCAGGCTGGACAGGTGGGATCTTTGGACCAACGGCAATGATAGCCGGATCATCAAGTGCTGGAGATCGAGAGGGGACTCGAGCGGACACATCAGCCTGGCGAGGAATGGTCGCTGGCGAAGAGGTCTCCCCCATCCGCCGAGGACCCTCACAGGAAGGGACATGAGCTGCAGAGAGCGCTGTGATCGAAGTCAGATCACGGTATGTGAGTGACTCAAAAAACAGAGCATCACGGGACTCAATGACACGACGGCGAGTGGGGTCCCAAAAGCGCCAGGCCTTCGACCGCGGGGAGATGCCGATGAAGGCACACAAGCGACCCCGAGGGGAGACCTTGGACCCCTGCTGGTCCTCGGTGTACCATACGGAGGCCAGGGATCCCCAGACGCGTGCGAGACGAAGATCGGCACGGTGGCCAAACCAGAGCTCGTACGGTGTAACATGATCCGGAAGCGGACCATGCGGGAGGCGGTTCCAGACCCAAGTCATGTAGGCGAAGCCCTCGAATGCGAAGGACTCCGGGAGACCGCACTCAGACCGCATGGCGCGGACCGCATCCTCCATGGTGCGGTTCCAGCGCTCAGATACACCGTTCTGCTGTGGGGTAGCAGGAGCGGAGACCTGGTGAAAAATGCCGTGCTCAGCAAAGAAGGAGTCCATCTCGCTGAGGAACTCGCCGCCGCGATCCGAGCGAAAGGTATGTAGCGTGTGGCGAGACTGACGCTCAGCCATCACGAGCCAGAGCCAAACCGCAAGGGTGGCGTCGCTTTTCTGACGCAGACTGTAGACCCACCGCATCCGGGTGAAGTCATCGGTCAGCGTCAGAACATACCGGCCCCTCTCGGACAGCGACTCGACAGGGAGAGGACCGAGCAGGTCCGAGTGGACCAACTCGAGGGGCCTCAGCGCTCGGGAACGCGAATCAGGGTAAGTGCACCGGTGCATCTTACCCTGAGCGCAAAAAAGACAGTCGGTCTTGGGTGGCTTCTCGAAAGAAGCCACGTCAAGACCAAGAGCGGGCTGTGTCCGGATGAGCTTCTACACAGTGTCGGAGCCCACGTGACACTGACGTTGGTGAAGCAACCGCTGGTGTTCCGGGGATAGAACGCCAGTGAAGAAAACGCGACAAGAGGAGGAGGGAGAGCAAGGGGAGGAGGGCCGAGCAATGCGGTACAAATCATCTACGACTGAAGCACGCAAGACAATGCTACGGGTGTCAAGAGCAGTCACAATCGCTGAATCAGTGGTATGCTCAATGGAGAGACCCATCAGAGTGCAGGCACGCACAGACAGCAGACTAAGCTCAAGATCAGGCACAAACAGCACGTCAGAGAGATACAGGGGGCCAGACGGACCATCAAAGCATACAACCCCAACACCGTGAACCGGTAAGGACTGACCAGAACATGTACGAACAGAACGGACAGTCGTGACAGGATCAAGTACCACAAAGTCACTACGACGACACGTCATGTGGTGGGTGGCACCGGAATCGATGATCCAAGTGCCACCGGAGTCACGACTGGTGGACGTCACTGTACAACGAGCAATAGAACACTCGGCATCAGAGGGACGCTGAGCTGTCAGTGGGAAGGAACGACGTACATCACGAAGGTGAGACTCATGAATCCAGTCAGTGCAGTCAGGCCCATCATCATCACATGCGGACTGTGCTCCCCCACACGTGTCATCACGAGTCACGAGGACGGACGAACAAGCAGTCTGTGACCCACTCGATGGTGACAACACACTCGCACCTCCCTGAAAGCGAAGCGCTAGAAGATGACGAAGCTCGGCGATGGTGCGGTCACGTGGGTCTGGATCACTGCTGCTCGCCAGTGAGGATGCAGGAACAGCTGCAGTCGTAGTTGCCACGCGTCCAGAGGAGTGTGCGGTCAACGTGCTGGACGCGGTGCGAGCAGCATGGGCAGCCTGAAGTCCGCGAGTGATGCGCTCCCAGTCGAGTGGCTGCTGGCACTCGGTGTAGCGATGGGCACCTCCACAGTTGTAGCAGTGCACGGAACGGCCACTGCTACCACTGGATGATGATTGCTGCTGACCCGATCCACGCTTCCTATTCTTCTTCTTCCCCTAGGCAGCTGCTGCAACGCGCTGCGTCTGCGTGGGTGTAGACGGGGTCGAAGAGGAGGAGGAAGATGAGGTCGTGATGGAGGAAGGTGAGGGTGACTGCAGGAGGGAAGATGGTGGTCAGGCGAGGACTGCTGAAGTGAGGGAAGTCTCCTGATGTGCTACTGCTGCCTCGCGGGCCGACGTCACCTGGAGGAAAAGCTGATGGGCCCACGGGAGCAGCTGTAGGGTGGCTGAGAAAGGCTCAAGAGTAGCGTCGCTGTACCTTGTGAATGTGTCGGTGTACTCCAGGCGAACTTTGAGCATGATCATCCGAAGCGTCCACAGCTGTGTACCCCCTGAGGTCCCTAGGCACTTGTAGATTTGCATGGCGCGTCGCCAGTTATCTGCTACAGGATCCGCTGTTCCCTGACGGAGAGAGTGGAAAGCACGAATGTGTGACGCACGCGTGGTGTGCGTCTCTGCGGCCAGTAGGGACAACGCCAGATCCCAGCCTCTACGAGGATCAGCTCCGGTGCCTGTGCCAGCCTCGCCGAGGAAGGGACGGAAGTCAATGACAGTCTCGCGTGGCATGGCGTAGAGAAGCCCTCGCATGGCCCGGGCTACTGTCAGCACCTGTGCTGGATCTGTAGATTGGTATGGGCTGTGGTAGTAAGGCCACACTCCCTCAGAAGTGGCCCACACCTGAAACAGGACCTCCCAGCAGTCAAATCCATCCTCGCTGATGTACTGTGGAGGTGGTGCCTCAAAATCCTTTGGTTGCCGCTCCGTGGGGAGAGCAGCCGCAGGCTGAGGAGGACGAGTGGCACGAAAAACTACTGGAAGGGGGTGATCACTGGGGAAGTCAGGTGACGGTCGTATCGGGGACACGGGTGGAGGTCGGATACTCGTCTACAGCTGACGGAGGCGCTCCCGTAGAAGACGAATCTCCCGCTCCTGGGAGTCATCCTCGAAGCCTGGCATGAATGGCTCGTCATCAAGGAGGTCCGCAGGTGGTGGGGAGACCACACGAGGAGGTGAAGCAGGCGGGTCACCTGTCACGGGCACCTGAGCCGAGTGCTGGGTGGAGGCCGCAACGCCGGCAGCTCCCTCCCGCGGAGGAGCCGTGGACTGAGCGCGCAGGAGCTCAGTCAGCGTGCGGATCGCGTCAGTCTGCTCTCGCTACAGACGACGCATCTCCTCCTGCTGGCTGCGCAGGTCCTCTATGGCCTGCGAGCGAGGGCTCAATACCCCTGAAGAAGAGGAGGAGGGATCACCAAGTCCCTTGTCCTTGTCGTCGGGCGAACTCATGTCGCCGCCCACTATGGGACGACAGGTCAAGTTTGCCGGATTTCAAAACCGTCTGCGTTTCTCGGGAAGTTGAAACTCTGGCAACTTTTGACTTTTCGGTTGAAAATTTGGCCAAGTGTAATGCTGACGTCAGCAAGTGGTTGCTGACGTCAGCATGGCCTGATGACGTCAGCAACCAACAATGCTGACGTCAGCTCGTCCCCTCCTTTTTTTTGGTTTTTTTGTTTTTTTTGTTTTTTTTTGTTTTTTGTTTTTTGTTTTTTTTTCTTGTCACGGTTCTGCCGCTGCGCAGTGGCGCGCGGCAGCTCCGTGGAAGCTGCGCAGCAGCTTCCACCCAGCTGCTGCTGCAGCTGTGCTGTCAGCTGCAGCAGCAGTTGCGTAGCTGCGTGTGCAGCGGTGGCAGCGGCGGCTGCGCTGCTGCTGCTGCTGCTGCGCGCGGCGGCTGCTGCTGCGCGCGGCGCCGTTGCTGCGCGCGGCGCCGTTGCTGCGCGCTGCAGCTGCTGCTGGCTGCCGCCGCCGCGTGCTGCTGCTGGCTGCCGCCGCCGCGCACTGCTGCTGCTGCCATTGCTGCGCTGCTGCTGCCGCCGCGACTTCCGCTGCTGCTGCTGTGCCGCTGCCGCTGCTGCGCTGCTACTGCGGACGCCGCTGCTGCGCTGCTGCTGCCACGCTGCTGTGGCGGCCGCTGCTGCTGCGCTGCTGCTGCGCGGCTGCCGCCGCCACCTCTGCTGCTGCTGCTCTGCTGCTGCAGCTGTGGGGGGGGGAGTGGCGGCTGCACGCACCGCAGCCACGACACACCTCTGCGTGGCGGTACGCGTTGCTGCTACTGCCTCAGCAGCTGTGATCTCACGTGGTGGGTGGAGTACATTGACGGCGATCGGCCGTCTCCAATAGGTCCCAGAAGATCTGCTGTAGCGGTGACTCTCACTGCTGCTGCTCTGCTGCGTCTCTGCTGCGCAGCTCAGTGAGAACTGTCTCAGTGCTCTGATACCATGAGAAAGTGCGTAGAAGCTTCCTAGCAACACGGCCGCTGACCGGGCGTCAGTGCCTAGTCAGACGGTGACGACAGTCACAGGTCTCACACACAACGGCAATGGTTCGGCTAGGAGACACAAGTCAAAGTGTCAGATTGCTTCAATATAGCATATGCAGAGAGAAATGACAACTGACAGGTCCAGGGCATGAATACCTGCCGCGGCGCACGGCGGGTGTCGCACGCGACAGTCCAAGAGCTGTCCTAAAACCGGCCCAAAACCACTGTTTTGGCCGTAACTCTGCGCACACATGTCAGAATCCTACGCCGTCTGAACCTAGACGTGCAAAATCAAAAGACGCACGCAACGACTGGTCACATGCATGCATCCATCGACTGACATCGAATATACAATGCAAAAATATGCAAATGGGCCTCATGCCCAGTCCGCCGAAAGGCGCCTGCAAGACGTAGAAGGCACAGCAAGGAGTCCCGATGACATCTGGGGCTCTGGAACAGTGGTCGGTCAGCTCCAGACGGGTAGTCCGCTGCCTGTCGTCGCGCCGGTGTCACCAGGGCCGCCTGCCTCAGGGATCTGCACGAGTATGGACACGGCCGAGTGGTCACAGTAAACTGTACAGGAACGGC
>SZWC01004428.1:85751-116524 GCA_023375785.1 Penium margaritaceum
AATGCAGACAAAGGTGAAGACTGATAGGGAGAATTGGATCCACGATGGCGGTGTAGTCGAATCAGATGTAAATGCTCATGCAAATGAAGACCTGTATGTTGCTGCCATTGATGAGGTAGAAGCAATCATTGACACGTTCCTGTCCGTGAAATAGCGTGCGGGGCGTCAAGCAGCTGACCAAGCTATCTGCAATGTCCTCATGGCAGAGATTCCGGCTGATGTTGATGACAAGGTGGTCACAGAAACGGATGCAACAACATCCTCATCGTCTCGAGAACTCTGTCCATCCATGGACTGGTCAGTACTCGGGTATGTAGCCACCATATATGCAACTGTGTTGAAGCATGGTGTGAGAGTTACCAGGACACTTGCATGGTTGCGTGTACACTGCCGCACTCCGGCTGGTCCCTCCATCTATGAGAGATTGTCACCTTTTACAATCAAAAGGCGGTACGAGCCATCCTCAATGACTCTGCATCGTGACTTACATGGGAGCAATAGCTGCCATGCTTGAGAAGCAAATTGACGAAGCAACATACACCTCGTCACATCCGCAATGTGCTTGGGGAGAGTTTTCTACTTCTATGATCATCCTGTGCTTAAGTCTGAGATCGTTCACATGTTGGGAATTCATGGGGGAGTACCATAAGAAGGGGTATTGCTTGTGGTTGATGCTGTGGCGCGAATTCGAACACAAGATCAAGGTGGTTCCAAGATCGTCACCAATAGTGTGGTCGTACAACCGCATGAGCGACTTGGAGCTTGCAGAGCTCAAGAAGCAATTGGAGGAGTTGTTGGAGCAAGGCTTCATTCGACCATCAGTGTCTCTATACGCAACAGTGCTATTGTTCATGAAGAAGAAGTCAGGAGAGCTACAGATGTGCATGGACTACCGGATGCTCAACAACACCTCAGTAAAGAACCATTGTCCAATGCTACAGGCAGAGGCATTTTTTGACCAAATCCAAGGCATGCGGGTCTTAAACAATCTGGATTTGAGGTCAGGGTATCACCAAATCCTCGTCGTGAAGGAGCATGTGGAAAATACCATGTTTTGGACGTGCTTTAGACACTCTGAATATCTTATGATGCCTTTTGCGTTATGGAATGCTCATGCCACGTTCATGGCTCTCATGAGCTGGGTGTTCTACCACTACTTAGCCCAGTTTGTGGTCATCTTCCTTGAATAAATCCTTGAAATCTCGTGGCAGATGGAGGACCACCAAGTGTACCTGCCAATAGTGGTCGAAGTGCTGAGAATGGATCGGCTATCCTCCAAAGTCAACAAGTGTGATTCTGAAAGCAAGAGATGGCGTTCATCGGGCACACTATCAGTGGGCGAGGGATCCGCATGGAACCAGAGAATATGGAAGCAATGAAGGAGAGGTCAGAGCTGGAGTTTTTGCATGCCACAAACTCGATAGTTTTATTCTTTTTAGCGAAGATTAGTATCCCTCTCTGGGAACACAATCCAATATTCCCAAACCAACAACTAGGAACTCAACTAACCCCAAACTGTCAGGGAAAAAAACATTGCCAAAAAAAGGGGCAGGGCAAACTTGTCCGAGCCGATGACCTGAGCAGTCGCCACGACAATTTGCGACGATTAGGACAGGTGTAAAAGGCGAGCGACTGTTCCGAAAAACATGTTAAACACATGTGAAGGTGAGTAATAGCGCATGGCAAACTCCGCCGGAAAATCTCGTAAGTGCCAAACTCCGACCTGACGTGAGAGACCTACCTGGTATACCGGCTAAACAATGAGTTTCTTAAGGGAAGTGTGCATGGTAAAATACAATGTTATTATAGCTGTTTGAGTCAGAGTCATTCCTGCTGAACCCAACTAATTAAGTAGAATAGAACAGAACCTGCGTTCAAACCGTCATGAATGTGTGAAAGCTAATGCGTCAGTGTATCGCAAGCAAGCAGGGCAAACGTTTTTCGAATAAATGACGGCCAGAATTGCCTGGACGAAAAGGCAATGATTTAGCCAGTCAAGTCGGCTTACTTCTGCGACCACCGCTATCAAGGTTGAGCATCTGATAGGCTATGTTTCAGGTTGGTCCAAAACCTCGTCATTTGCCTAGATCCGACACCTTCTGTTAGGACAGAGCAAAACCTCGGATTGTATGGTCAATTTACTTAAAGGAGAATGAATGCATTTTTTCATGATTACTTCATATACCATGCAACATCAACACATCACAAAGAGGTTTGAGTAGGTTTTGTGGGGGTTCAACAGTCAACATGTGTTTTGAGGAACCTAATGCTTGGCGGGATCCCACTCTGAGAACAAAAGCCCAGATCCTGAGTGTAAAAAAGAAGACGGATTTCTAGCAATACATAATCCATTTAATGTATGAGTTTCACAATTAAGTCTAGGTTTCCTTTTTCATCTTTTGCAAGCACAATGGAGAAGCCTTTTCAAGTCCCCCTCATCATCAGCCGTGGGTAATGGCCATAGGTGAGAGGAACAATGACAGTGCTAGTAAGAAGAAGTGTGGAAGCTTCCTAGCGACACAGCCGCTGACTAGGCGTCAGTGCCTGGTCAGACGGTGACGACAGTAACAAGTCGTGTATACACCAGCAAGGGTCTGGCTAGGAGACACAAGGCAACGTGTCAGAATGCTTCACCAGGATTTGTAGAGAGAGATGACAAATGACAGGTCCATGGCATAAGTACCTGCGGCGGCGCACGGCGGGTGTCGCACGCGGTAGTGCAAGATCTGTCCTAAAACTAGCCAAGAAGCATTGTTTTGGCCGTAACTCTGCATAGACATATCAGAACACTACGCCGTCTAAACATAGACGTGCAAGATTAAAGGCCAGACACTACGACTGGTCACATGTATGCATCCGGCATCAATCGGTGGACACACAAAGCAAAAACATGGAAATGGGGCCCACGGCCAGTCGACCGATAAACTCTTGCATGCTGCAGAAAAATTGCAGCAGGTCCCGCAGAGCGTCCAAAGCTCTGGAACGGTCATGAGTCAGCTCCAAGATGGTAGTCTGCCACCAGATGACATACCGGTGCCTCCAGGGTCCGCATCAGGGATGTGCACGAGTATGGACACGGCCGACTGGTCACGGTAAACTGTACAGGTTGACAGGAACGTCACAAATCACAATACTCCCACATGACCTGATGGTACGCATGTCCATACATGTGCATCACTGTGACGAGTACAAAAACGAGTGCAACAACAAACATAACACGAACACAGACACATCCCACACTCAACCACTCTCAGGTAAGGGGCGAAGTCCAACAGAACAAATGGCCACCAGTAACTTTCCGCGTGCTAGTGCCTTCATCAAGAAGTCAGCACGCTGCATGTCAGTGCCAACCCAAATGACGGAGATCACGTGTCGCTCCATCAGATCACACACGAAGTGGTGCTCAATAGCAATGTGCTTTGTACGAGCATGATAGACACCAGATTTCTCCGCAATGGCAAGAGCACTCTGGTTGTCGCAACGAAGCACAATGGCGGGTACTGATTGGCCAAGCTCAAGGAACAGGCGCTGTAGCCATACCGCCTCAGCCGCGCCTGCACCTAGAGCAACGTACTTTGCCTCCAATGAGCTACGTGCAATGCAGCCCTGCTTCCTGCTGCGCGAGGAAACAACGGTCCCACCGAGCAAGAACACGTAACTGGTGCAACTGTGTCCATCTGGGCTCCAGGCCCAGTCGTTGTCGGTGTAGCCGTAAAGGACCACCGAACACTTCTGGCGAAAGCGAAATCCGAGGTATGGTGTGGAGACCACGTATCCCACCATACGCACAGCCACGTGAAGGGCTCTAGTGCGTGGAGCTTGCAAGAAATGGGCAAGGAGGTTGATGGAAAATGCGATGTCAAGACGTGTGGTAGTGGCTAGGTACATCAGAGATCCGATGAGACGAGGGTACACGGTCATTTCCATTGTCTCCCCCAGGTGTGTGGAATTGTCAACCTTCAAGGCATCATGCCTGTCAAGTGTGAGTGGTGTGGAAGCCGTGGGCACTGCGTCAAGAAGGTCGCTGAAGCGCTCCCCCACAACACGTGCGTATCGGGCCTGATGCAATAGTAGAGTACGACGTCTGCGGTCTCGTGCGATCTCCATGCAAAGAAACATCACTGCAAGACTAAGGTCCTTCATCCTGTAAGCAGTCTGGAGGACAGCCTTGGCCTCCTTCACAACCTCCAATGAAGGAGACGCGATGAGAAGGTCGTCGACATAGACCAGGATGGCGGTGAATCGCTTAGGCATCCTTCGGATGAAGAGAGAGGGATCTGCCTCGCTCTGTACATATCCCGCACGAGTCAGGGTGCCAGTGATCTCCTGGCTCCAACACCAAGGAGACTGCTTGAGGCCGTACAAGGACTTCCGCAAGCGCCAAACCTTATCACCGTCCTCAAAGCCGGGTGGCTGAGCCACTTAAATCTCCCCAACCAGAGAGCCATGGAGGAACACATTGTTCACATCCATCTGGTGCAGTTCCAAGTCATGCTGAACCACTAAACCGAATAAAGCTTGAGCTAAGGTCATGCGGCCGACAGGGGCAAAGATGTCAGTGTAATCAATTCCCTCAATCTGAGAGAACCCCTTGACAACCAATCGGGCCTTTTGGTGTTCCACTGAGCCATCTGGCTTCACCTTCCTGTGAAAGACCCACCAAGCGGAAGGTGTGCAGCGTGTGGCAAGACTGACGCTCAGCCATTACTAGCCAGAGACAAACCACGAGAGCGGCATCACTCTTCTAGCACAGGTTGTAGACCGAACGCATCGAGGTGAAGTCATCACTCAGGGTCAGGACGTATCGACCCCGATTGGACAAAGACTCGAGAGGTAGGGGACCAAGAAGGTCTGAATGGACTAACTCAAGGGGGCAAAGTGCGCGTGAACGGGAGTCAAGGTTTGTGCAACAATGCATCTTACCCTGGGTGCAAAAGAGGCAGTCGGTCTTGGGCGGTTTCTCGAAAGAAGGCGCGTCAAGACCGAGGACGAGCTGTGTTCGAATGAGCTTCGATGTAGTGTTGGAGCCTACATGACACTGGCGGCGATGAAGTAATTGCTGGTGCTCAGGAGACAAAACACCAGAGAAAAACACGAGCGGAAGGGGAGGGGGAGCAAGGAGCACAAGTCCGAGGGATACGAAATAGGTCATCCTTAACAGAGGCACGAAGGACAACGCTATGAGTGTCAAGAGCAGTCACTATCGCAGACTCTTCAATGTGCTCCACAGAGAGTCCCATCAGTGTGCAAGCATGTACAGAAAGCAAACTGAGCTCAAAGTCAGGCACAAATAGCACCTTGGAAGATACGGGGGGCCAGACGGACCATCAAAACAGACGCCCCCAACACCCCGGACTGGCAAGGACTGATCAGAGCGTGTACGGACAGAATGAACAGATGCAACAGGGCCGAGAACAACAAAATCACTACGATGACAGGTCATGTGATGAGTGGCACCGGAGTCGATGATCCAAGTGCCACTGAGATCACGACTAGAGGACGTCTCTATACAACGGGCAACGTAGCACTCGGCCTCGAACGGACGCTGGGTAGCAGGTGGGGAGGAACGACGAAGGGCACAAAAGTGAGACTCACGAATCCAATCCGTACAGTCAGGCCCATCGTCATCACATGCCGACTGTGCCCCCCCACACAAGTCATCCCGAGCTACAAGAACAGACAAACAGACAGTCTGTGAACCACCTGGCTGTGACAACACACTCGCAGCTCCCTGAAAGTGAAGCACCAGAAGGTGTTGGAGCTCGGCGATGGTGCGGTTAGTTGGTCTGAGTCGCCGCTGGTTGCCGGTGGTGAAGTGGGAACTGGTGAGTTTGTGGTCGTCGCGCGCCACGAGGATGTGGTGCTCGATGTAGATCGTAGTGCATGTGCAGTGTAGAGCCCGCGAGTAATCCGCGCCCAGTCAAGCGACTACTGGCACTCGGTATAGCGATCGGCGCCTCCACAGTTGTAGCAGTGAACGGAGCGTCCGCTGCTTCTGCCCGATGACGGCTACTGCTACGGCAGCTGCTGGCCCGAGCCGTGCCTTTGTCACCCCTTCTTCCCCTGTACCGCTGTCGCGGCACCGTGAGTCTTAGTCGGTAT
This sequence comes from Penium margaritaceum, assembly GCA_023375785.1. Taxonomy (NCBI): domain Eukaryota; kingdom Viridiplantae; phylum Streptophyta; class Zygnematophyceae; order Desmidiales; family Peniaceae; genus Penium; species Penium margaritaceum. The sequence goes on from SZWC01004428.1 coordinate 91,854, forward strand.
AATCGGGGTGGAAGGGGAGGAGGAGGACGAGACAGAGGATGGAGAAGGAGTCTGCAGGAGGGGCGTTGGTGGTGATGCAATGACTGGTGCAGCAATGGAGGTCTCCTGATGAGCCAAGGCTGCCTCATGGGCAGAAGTCACCTGGAGGAAGAGCTGATGTGTCCCAAGAAGAAGCTATAATGAGGCCAAAAAAGGCTCAAGCACGGCATCGTCGTACCTCGCGAAGATATCTGTGTGCTCAAGGCGAACCCCGAGCATGATCGTGCGGAGCGCCCACAGTTGTGTGCCTCCTGAGGTCCCAAGGTGCGTGTAAATGCGCATGGCGTGTCGCCAGTGGTCAGTTGCAGGCTTGGCAGGCCCCTGGCAAAGGGAGTGAAAGGCACGGATGTGCGCGACGCGGGTGGCGTGCGTCTCTGGAGAAAGCAGGGACAATGCCAAGTCCCAGCCCCCATGTGGATCTGCGCAGGTGCCTGTGCCCAACTCGCCAAGGAATGAGCGGAGGTCACCGATGGTCTTGCGGGGCATGGCATAGAGAAATCCGCGCATCGCCCTAGCCGCTGTCAGCACCTGAGTTCGGTCCGTAGTCTGATACAGACTGTGGTAGTAGGGCCACAAGCCCTTTGAAGTGGCCCAGACCTGAAAGAGGATCTCCCAGCAGTCAAACCCATCCTCGTTGACATATCTTGAGGGCGGCATCTCAAAGTTCTTCAATTGCCGCTCCGTAGGGAGAGCAACCACAGGCTGAGAAGGACAAGGGAAGGGAAAGACACCGGGAAGAGGGAAGTCGCTCGAGAAACGCCCATGTTTTTGCAATACCACGACGATGGCGTCTCGGCCCACGCAACGGCAACTTTTGACCCTCCGACCAATCATTTTACTATGGCAAGTGCTGATGTCAGTAGGAATTTGCTGATGTCACCAGGACCTGATGACATCAGAAAGTAAAAATGCTGACATCAGCTCGCCTTCCCCCCTTTTCTTTGATCAACCTCCGCAGTTGCTATGCAAGCAAGCAGTTGCTCCGCAGCAGCTGCGCGGAAGCTGAGCGGAAGTCACCGCGCAGCTTTCGCTCAACTGCTGTTGCTGTTGCGGCATGAGTTGCAGCAGCAGCCGCGCTGCTACGTACGGGGCAGCCGCTTGGCGGCTGCATGCGTGGCCGTGGCAGTAGCTACGCGCTGATGCTGTTGCTGTTGCGCGTTGCGGCTGCTGCACGCTGCTGCCACCACCGCTCGCTACTATCGCTGCCGTTACTGTGCTGCTACTACCGCCGCTGCTGCTCTGCTATTGCCACCGCTGCTGTTGCCACTGCTGCTGCGCTACTACTGTACTGCTGCCGTTGCGTGTATCTGCTGTGTTGCTGTCGTCGCGTGCTACTGCTGCTGCTGCTGCTGCCGCCCTGTTGCTGCTGCTACTGCATGTGCCAATGTTTGCAACTGCTAGAAATTGCAGTCTACTACAGCTGTCTCCCGCTGCCGTTAGCAGCTGCTGCTGATGCAATCTCACGTAGTGATGGTGAGCAAAGTCGACGGCGATCCGCTCTCGTCGTCCATAGATCCCTGTGGGTCTGTTGCAGCATTGACTCTCACTGCTGTTACTCTGCTGCGTCTCTGCTGCGCAGCTCGGTAAGACCTGTCTCACTGCTCTGATACCATAAGAAGATACGTGGAACTTTCCTAGCAACACAGCCACTGACTAGGCGTTATCGCCTGGTCAGACAGTGACGACAGTCACAAGTCGTGCACACAACGGCAAGGGTCGGGCTAGGAGACACAAGGCAAAGTGTCAGAATGCTTCAATAGCATTTGCAGAGAGAGATGACAAATGACAGGTCCATGGCATAAGTACCTGCCGCGGCGCGCGGCGGGTGTCGCACGCGACAGTGCAAGATCTGTCCTAAAACCGGCCCAAAACCAATATTTTGGCCGTAACTCTGCGCAGACATATCAGAACGCTTCGCCGTCTAGACCTAGATGTGCAGGATCAAAAGTCGGATGCTACGACTGGTTACATGCATGTATCCGGCATCAAACAGTGGAAACAAAAAGCAATAACATGCAAATCGTGCCCACGGCCAGTCCACCGATAAACTCCTGTGTGCTTCAGAAAAATTGCAGGAGGTCCCGGGGAGAGTCCAAAGCTTTGGAGCGGTCGTGAGTCAGCTCCAGGATGGTAGTCCGCCACCAGATGACTTACCGGTGCGTCCAGGGTTCGCATCAGGGATCTGCACGAGTATGGACACGACCGAGTGGTCACGGTAAACTGTACAGGTTGACAGGAACGTCACAAATCATAACATCATGCAGCTAGATGATGCAGCGATGTCAGAAACCATGGAGGTAGAAGTTGTACAAGTGTGCAAAAGGACGCAAAAGGGGAGCTAAGTCACACGGCATGTTTCTCTTGGGTGACGAGCAGCGATGTTACAAAAGAGTGAGCAACATGCTCTGAATGACTCCAAACCCTCGTGAACTCGAGGACCGGAATCCCCCTGAAAATTTCCCACGAGCCTATGTAGTGAGTTTTTTGGTAGAACCGGGCAGCATGTAGTCTCAAGAAAGCACCTGACTACTGACTGATTGAAAAAACCCGGAATAACACAGATTGTTCCAAAGCAACCACACAATCTGTTCTGAGCCTTTGGTAGTCACAAGAATGACATAACAACTGTTTCTTCTTCATGTGTTATGGGGTAGCCACCTCACACGTTTCATGTGCTCCATTGAAACATTGTTGTGTCCCTCCCACAATGGTGCAACTGGTGGCTGCGTGTCTCCATATCTAGTCACCTGCATCAGTGTGGTGATTGTGGAAAGAGGCCATAGGTCACTGCGTATTAATGACACATAAACCAACAATCCGCCATTGACCCACAATCGACACACACACGAGCACTCACAAACAGGCATGGAAGTCACACAATGTAACAGGAGATTATCCACATGCACACTTAATACCAATCATTGAGTAGCATCACGAACACACAACGGACCCGCGGCATGAACTTAAAGATGTTACAAGTAAGTGCCTTTATAAGAAATTCAACTCTATACTGTCCGGTATCATCCCAGATGATCCGGACATCACTTGCAACCACACATTCACACACAAAATGATGCTCCACATTGATGTGGGAGTGTGATGCATGCCATCATGTTCAGTGATAGCCTTTGTACTCCGGCTGTCATGATGCAACATAATGCAACGGATTGGGATGTGCTGCTTGTGCAACAGACGACAAAGCTAGAAACTCTCACATGTCCATGCAAAAAAGCAACATACTTTGTTTCACTATAACTATGTGCCATGCAATCTTGCTTACCATTCTTCCACAACACAATGGTCCCCTCAACAAGGTGTCGGCTATGAGCATCTGTCCATGCACTTGGGGCCCCAGTTGCTGTCTGTGTAACAATCAACCACCACCATGGTTGTTCTCGGTAACGAAGACCAGCCCAGGATTTGGGAAGTGCAATCTTGACAACACCTAATGCGGCCTACATCCGCTGTGCCCTAGGACACAGTGAGAACTGAGTCAGGAAGTTCATATCAAATGCAAGATCCGCCCTGGTCGTAGTCGCCAGGTACACGAGAGACCATATGACACACATGTATTTTGTCATGTCGACTGTCTCCCCCAGTTTCGACACATCCGGTGTTTAAAACAACCTCTGCCCAACTAGGGTCACATGTGTCAACATTGTGGGTACAAACTCAAGCAGGGGTGTGAAATGCTCCCCCAAACAGTGGAGGCATGTAGCTTGATGGACATGGAGAACGCGATGAGAGCAGTCGCACTCAAGCTCCATGCCCAAAAAGGCATGAGTGAGCCCCAAGTCTTTCATCTTGTAAAGTAGACTATAGCACAGACTTCAAAGCCTCATGACTGGGTGACATAATCACCATGCCATCAACATAGACGAGGATAGTAACAAAGAAGGCTGAAGGTGGAGTGACAAAGAGTGATGGATCCACCGTACTACGTTGGTACCTCCTCTTTTCGAGGGTCGACTTTATCTCCTGGTTCCGACATCGGGGCAAATGTCTTAGGCAATTGAGGGCCTTTCACAGCCACTAGACCCTGTCTGTGCAAAAATGTGTTGTTCACGTCCATTTTTTCTACTTCCCAATCATGGTGAGCCACAGGGCGTAAGAGCACGCAAGGGCACTAGTGGCACACCACACGTTACCAAAGGTTCCACGACTGTAGCAACGGTTAAGTTCGAACGGTCAAACGTCAGCGTTCTATTGTTTTGGGGTTGAGATTAGTATTCATATTAGTCTCTGGGAACACAATCCACCATTCCCCACCAAACAACGAGAAACTCAACTAGCCGTGCAAACTGTCAGGGAGAAACATCGCCCAAAAATGGAAATAACTACATGTTCTCATTATGACTTTGCATGCCATGCAACGTCAACACATCACGAATAGGTTTGATCAGGATTTGTGGTGGTTCAACGGTTAGCATGTTTGTGGAGGAACCTAGTCTTTGGCGCGTTCCCACACTATGAACAAAAGCCCAGATCATGGGTGCAAACAAGGGGACGGGTTTCTTGTAAGATTTTATCCATTTAACATATGAGTTTTTACGCCGAAGTCTATGTTTTTTTTCCTTCTTTTGAAAGCACAATGGAACAGATTTTCTGAGCCCCCCTCGTCATTAGGTGTAGGTAATGGCCGTAGGTGAGAGGAATAGCAACAGTGCTAGTTTGTGAAATAACGTGAGAATCCATGGAGCCAGAAGTTGTGCGAGTGTGCGAAAGGTCACGAAAAGACATTAGTCACACAGCAAATAACTGTAGGGTGACGAGCGATGAGGTTACAAACGAGTAAGAAAAAGGCTCAGAATTGCTCAAAAGCCTTGTGGACTAGAGGAACACAATCCCCCCGACAATATCGCACAAGCATGTGCACTTGGCTACTAGATAAAACCTGACAACATGTAATCTGTAAAAAGCACCCGACTACCCACTTACTGAAAAGACCCGGAATCACACACATTTTTCCAATCAACCAATGAGTCTGTTCCAAGCCCATGGTAGTCACAAGAATGACACAACCATTTTTTCTTTTCCATGTGCCATGGGGTCGCCACCTCGCACACTCTTATGTGCTCCATTACGACATTGTCGTGTCTTTCCCACAATGGTGCAACTGGTCGCCGGGTGTCTCCATGCTTTCTCGGCTGCATCGGCGTGATGAGTGTGAAAAGAGGCCATGGGTCACTACGTGTTTAGGAAACACAATCCAACAACCCGCCATTGACCCACAGTCAACGCACAAATGAGCACTCACAACCAGGCATGGAAGTCACAATATGTGACACGAGACTTTCCATATGCATAGTTAAGACCTATCATCCTGTAGCATCACGAGCACACGACAGAACCGCGGCATGAAGAAGATGCTACTGGTGAGTGCCTTCATATGGAAGTCAGCTCTGTACTGTCGGGTATCTTCCCAGATGATCTGGACATCACTTTCAACCACGCACTCACGCACAAAACAATGCTCCACATAGATGTGCTTCGTGGGGGTGTAACGCATGCGGTCATGCTCAATGATACCCTGTACTCTGGTTGTCACAACGCAATTTAATGCAGCGGACGGGGACGCGCAGCTGCAAGAACAAACGACAAATCTAGACACTCTCACATGTCCCTATCCTGAAGCAACATACCCTGTTTCACTAATTGTGTGCAATGCAATCTTGCTTACCATTCTCCCACGAGATAGCGGTCCCCTCAACAAGGAAGACATAGCCAGTGTGGTTGTGAGCGTCTGCATCTATACGTGGGGCCCAATCGCTGTCTGTGTAACCATCAACCACCATTGACTGTTGTGCTCAATAACAAAGACCAGTATGGGCATTGGAAAGTGCATACTTGACAACACCCAATGCCGCCTCCATCTGTTGTGCCCTAGGACATTATGAGAATTGAGCTAGGAAGTTCATACCAAAGGCAACATCTGTCCTGGTCGTAGACACCAAGTACATGAGAGACCCTATGGCGCACATGTAATCTGCCATGTCGACCGCCTCCCCCACCTTTGATACGTCCAGTAAACAACAACCTTTGCCCTTTTAAGATCACAGGCGTCAATGCCGTGGACACAGACTCAAGCAGGGATGCAAAGTGCTTCCCCAAATAGTGGAGGCATGCAGCTTGGTGGAAACGGAGAACGCAATGGGAGCGGTCACACTCAAGCTCCATGCCCAAAAAGACATGAGTAGGATCCAAGTCTTTCATTTTGTGAGTGGACTATTAAAACAGAGACGTGGTGGCCACAGCGATGTGACAATCAGCAATGTTTCCAAGGAAATGACATAAAATGCCAGTGCATATTTAGTAACGAGCACTGCATGGTCCAGAGCAGAATTAGGATGCACCCCAGAAGCCAAGCCTTGCACGTCCATGTTGGCTGGCACGACAAGGGACTGCTCAGTCTGCAACCGAGGCAGACTAGCTGAGGCTTCAAAGGCATTGGAAGAGTAGTTAGGGAGTGCTCGAAGGTACTTGCCTCAGACAAAGGAGGATACAAGTGCAAGACAAGTGGGGTCTACACGATGAGGTAAGTCACGCGCATTGAGTGGAGGAGGGTTAGGAGAACTGGATGAGATGGGGGCGACTAGGCTGGATGGAGCCGCATAGGAATGAGTAGGGGACACACACTCAGACGGGGCAGTGCATGTGACTAGAGAAGATCGTAAGCTAGACGAGTTGGACAATGTGCATGGAGGGACACTAATGACTGTGTGGATGTAAGAAGACCAAGCAAGGGTGAGGACTGCAGAAAAGTAGCCATAGGGACTGCAAGGACGGTAGTACCAACTTCCCCCTCCAATCGAGAGAGTGGTAGAAGGCAGGTAGCAGATGAGAGGCGACCAAGGTCACAGAGGAATACATGCTCAGAGAACAGCACATCACTGGACTCAATGACACGCTTGCACAGAGGGTCCTAGAAGCCCCGGGCCTTAGATAGGGCATACATGCCCAAGAAGGGACAAAGATGACCTCGAGGGAAAAGTTTGCCTTCACGCAGGTCCAGAGGCAGCCAGACGGTCGTAATGCTATCCTAGATCCAAGAAAGACAGAGATCAGCCTGGGTGCCATACCAAAGCTTGAAGGGAATGATAGTGCAAGAAAGTGGGCCACGAAGGACACGGTTCAGACCCATTCAATGTAACTCATGGACTCAAACGCAAAAGGCGGGGGCAGATCAAACTCAGACACCAAGATATGGATGCAGTTGGCGAGAGCACGATTCAGACACTTACACACGTTTTTCCGTTTGCTTTGTATGGAGGAGAGGACTCCATGCATTCCCCATTGTACTGAAGGACCCAAGCGGTTGGGCCAAGGAAGTCACCATCGTGATCACTACGAAAGACACGTAGTGAGTGCTGATAGGCATGTTCAGCGTGAACATGCCAGGACTCGATGACAGAGCAAAGGTTTCTCTTCTAACAAAGAGAGAAGACCCAGCAAAAGTGAGAGAAGTCATTGGTGAAACATAAGACATAACATCCGACATCCCCAAGAAGGTCATGGGGCTAGGGATCTATGGCATCAGCATGAACACGATCAAGAGGGTGAGCGGAATGCGTTTAACAGGAAGAAAAAGGAGAGCAACGCATCTTGCCCTGGGTGCATGAAGACAGTTGGTGGGGCAAGGAGAAGGGTTTGTGGAGGACGAGAACTCATCAATAGGTTGAAGGCAGATCATACTACTAATGGTATCAGTGTGCACATTGCCAAGATGACGATGTAGCATGTGAACGTGAACAAGATTGTGGTACTAGTGGATGTGGATGAGAGAAATGCTAATAGTGGTAGCACAGGAGGAGAGACAGTGGTGTATAATAGAGCTTGTCATGTTTGATGCCATGTTATACAATTTGGCTAGAGGGAGAAAGGAGCACGGTGCCAACACCACAACTAGCAACTTAGTTTTCTACTACTAACTTGAGGCAGATGTGTGCCTCATGTTGGACCTCGCGAGCAAGACCGAGATGTTGCTGTAGGTCCGTAATGACTGCCTCGTCGTCACCTGGAATGGTGACGACCATGAGGATCTACCGAAAAAAAAAAGATAGGCAGAGTTTCCGCCATCCCAATGGGCTTGGAAAAAATGGGAGTATCCTAGGCATTTTTGGGGAGTGCTACATGATGACCCAGCCCCTAACCAAATAAGCAGACCACCATAGAGAGAGCAAGGACATGGCGCCAAAAGAGGAGACACGTACAAGGAAGGCCTTGACAGAGATGAAAAAGGTAAGGAGTTGTGTAGGAATGCAAGGAGAGGAGGCAGGAGGGACCGCTAGGACAAGGGCACTGGTGGTGAAGGCTGCATCCAAGGTGGTGAGAAAGCTTGCTACAATCATAGCAACTACAATAATGCTGGTAGATACATATGATACTGATGCTGAAGATGTGACTGTCGTTGCTGTAGAGTTGGGCATGGAAGATGCAGCTGCTCTTGTGGTAGATGCTATGAATTGTGTGGAATACATTGTATTGAACACATATGCAACAATCTGTAGTGATCTACAACTACTACAACAACTGGTCTAGCAAAAACTAAAGCTCCATTTTGTCCTGAGTTGTGCGTCAAGCAAATGTGGAGGTAGGAGTGCGTGTTGCCCAAGCTGCAACTGCAAATGTGGTTTTTGTCACTGTAGCAGCATCTCTAACAACCAAGGCAGCTTATGTAAGTATGCACTCAAGGTCAACAGTGTCCTAAGTGAGGGTCGTATAAGATTAGGCATACTGACCTCCATCTCAGTTGTTTTGTGCGACTAGTGAGCCCACCTGAGGTTTTTGGGTGAGGACGCGTACCTGGTCCAGGTGCGTTGTCCATGACAACATTGTTGGGGTGGACTCAGGTTCTGGAGCGTCACTACTGAACTGGTGGCACTCACATACAAGGCACTGCATGCTCCACTCCTTATAGTAGGTGTAGAGCGGTGCCTCCTTAGGAACTTCTAAGTGTTCTAAAGTGGCTGTTGCTACCACCACGGTGGTGCTCTCACCATCAGTGTTGAGGCACCAATGAGGTGGAAATCAGGATGGTAGCCACTGCTGGGAGACCCATGCGTAGCCGAGGTTGTGTAGTTGGAGAGGAGTGGTTGATGAAGAGGGACAGTGCATGCAACTGAGAGAACGGATACAAGGTTGTTACCGCTGGGTACTGCAAGTGTCGAGTGGTAGGCTGTCATCTCTTGCTCGCTAGTGGTACTTCATTGGCTATGTCAGCCCGTGGCAATGCTGACAGTACTGTGTGTTGTTGGCTACTTGCTGGCAACACCAGAAGTTGCAACGGCTGCTGTACCTACTTCTATTGGTGTCGCCGCTTTTGCTGCTACTCCTGCTACTGCTAGTATCCTAGACAAATCTGCTGCCATGTGTGGAGGACATCATGAAATCAAGCGAGGAAGATAAGTCAGGCTTGCTCGAAGTCAAGCAAGCACTAGCGTAGGAAAGGCTTGGGTCACGGCAGGCTGAGTGAGTAGCAACAAGTAAGCTCCATACCAAGCTGTGGGAGAGGTAAGACGAAAGATTTAAGTCATGCTGCTGCTGCTTGTAGGGTTGCCAGATGGAAGGCACCGCAACAAGAATGCCAATGCGGCAACTTGAGACAGCACATGCGGACAGACCCATCAACAAAAGACAATTTTGACCCCTCCTACATCCAAATAGTGTGTAACATAGTGGTTGGAGCATGCCAAAGGAAGGACGTGGATGGGATGGAGGTGTCCATTGGCCATGAGACATGGATTGTAGATGGGATACCATACCAGTCAACGGGATTGAGTTGTGATGAGTACACATGCCATGATTGCCTAGTGTCACAATGCCCCTATTTCAAGACAACAACTTTGGTGATCGTAGCGGCAGTGGCGGCGGAGGTGATGGCATTGGCGGTGGTGGGATGCAAGAGTGGCCCACACGGCCTAGAAAAAAGGCTAGAGCTTTGTGGATGCTACATTCCACTCACAGTTCTGGTACCAGTAGGTCATGGTGGTACTTGAGAGGAACAACAACAGTGCTAGTTCATGAAGCAATGTGAGAAGACATGGAGCTCAAAGTTCACACAAGCATGCAAAGTGATGCAAAGAGACATGATTTACATGGTATACTTGGGATCTTGGGTTTTTGAGACAAGCGACGCATGTGACGCCATGTTGTGAGAGGCTACTTTAAGAGACTCTGGCAAGAAGTCGGATGGTTTTGAGAATATAGAGCCGTGGCTTTNGGGATGCAAGAGTGGCCCACACGGCCTAGAAAAAAGGCTAGAGCTTTGTGGATGCTACATTCCACTCACAGTTCTGGTACCAGTAGGTCATGGTGGTACTTGAGAGGAACAACAACAGTGCTAGTTCATGAAGCAATGTGAGAAGACATGGAGCTCAAAGTTCACACAAGCATGCAAAGAGATGCAAAGAGACGTGAGTCACATGGTATACTTGGGATCTTGGGTTTTTGAGACAAGCGACGCATGTGACGCCACGTTGTGAGAGGCTACTTCAAGAGACTCTGGCAAGAAGTCGGATGGTTTTGAGAATATAGAGCCGCGGCTTTATCAAATACTAGCGTTGTAACCGACATTATCACAATGTTGATATGGTTCACAATAGTTCTTTTGATAGTTGTGGGAAGTGGTTGAACCTGTCAAAGCCTTATGGATTGAAACAAAGGAGGTTGGGACATGTTGCCAGAATGTCTGTGGCCGAATGGTACAAAATCTTGAAGGTCGACGCCCGGTGGGTACAAATGTAAGGATAGAAATAAGCACACGTGGAGTTTAAGGAATTTTGTACGTCAATGACATAACCATTTCATTTCTTCTAGCGATGATTTCCTTAACTCGTTGCAAGACATAGTACGATGCCGGCCAAAACAACAGTCAATCTTTTGAACAACGTCTCGTAGGTTGTTGTAGGGCTCCTTTTTGTTGTGTGATGCTTCGTGTTCCTGCTACTTGATGAGATACTTTGTCACTTTTCCTCATCACTGGAGTCCCAAATTTTCTTTGGCCTCATACTTCATGCCCTCAAACGCTTGGGTTGGTGGTTGCGGAGGCACGTCTTTGTCAGAGAGGCGCTTGAGTCTGGAGATGTGGAACACCGAGTAGGTAGCCATGCTGACAGGTAGGCCAAGTTTGGCAACGGCAGGTGTTTGTCTCTCCTCGATGACAAACAGCCATAACCACTAAGGTTTGAGCATGGTGCGCTCCTCTCCTTGTAGCTTGATGCTCATTGAGATAAGTAGGACGCGGTCACTGACATGAAAACTGGTATCTGGCTGGTGCTTTTTTATTGTTCGCTTCTTTGTCACTTGTGTCGTTGCGAGCATTTAAAACCTCCCCTTCTATATGCTGTCGAATTCTCCCCACTGTATGTTGATTGTCGGTACGTGGCTTATCCTGTGTACACCAGTCGGAGTTTTAGGCAGATTGTCACAAACCACCTGGAAATGCATTTTTCTTGTGGGTGTGGAGGTCACGAAGTTGTATGGGGGATCGCAGGTCAGTGTTTTAACAGCACAGTTAATGCCACCTGGCTTATATAGAGTTTAGCCGTTCTTCTAGCGTCTGATTGGTGCGTTCAGTCTGTTTGTCAATTAAAAAGGTTGCCCATCATTGTATCCATCTGCCATAGCAAGTCATCAGCTTTTGCCACAATCTATTGGTGAACCTTCCATCTCTGTCACTAGTGATGGAGCAGGAGACGCAGTGTAGTCGGAAGTCGTTGTTGTGGAGTAGCCATGTTGCTTCCTCTGCAGCGATTGCAGTTATTGTCCGGATGAAGTGTGACACCTTCACGGACTGGTCCACCACCACAAGTGTTGCATAAAATCCCTCCGGTCTGACGGGAAAATGCATCACAAAGTTCATGGAAATTTCTGACATGGTTCTTTGAGTACCGGTAGCGGCAGAAGCAAAGACAGGAGTTTGGTTTATTTTGACATATTGCATTTACACACGTCAAACGTCTTATAGTACTTTGTGACATCGCTTTGCATCTCTTCCTACCATTAGTACTTTGCAAGTTTTTTTTAGCACCTTGCCCTCACGGAAGTCTCCACCTGGATTCGTGTCATGACACTCCTCCAATAACATGCAATAGAGCTTGTCGTTAGGGGGTACGACAACCTGGCAAGTGAATCCTCGTTGCAAGTATGGATCATTGAACCAGAAATGAGTTTTGTCGCACCCACAAAACTCCTCGTCACCCTTTGCAAACAGCCTTGCAAGGTACAGGTCTAACTCAACGAGTAGCGTGATTAATTAATCCATCTGATATGGTCGTCAACTTAGATCATCCAACGATTTGTTTTTCCAGGTTGGTTCTCGATGTCGTAGTCAAAGTTGGACTTGAGAAATTCCAACCATCGATTTTGTCAACAGTTCACCTTTTTTTTAGTCTTCAGACACTTCAGCACTTGACAATTGGTGCGGATAAAACATTGTAAGTGTTCTAGAAAGCATGTCTTGAATATGTGTGCTACCGGCAACATCTTTTCCCTATGCACTGCATAGTTCAACACCTGTCCATGTGCCTATTTTAATACACACGCGAATGGCTATCATCCATCGCCATTGTCTTGGAGGAGAAAAAATCTGATGGGACCAATGTAGTCCATCGTTGGATGTGTCAATTGTAAAGATGGCACCAAGGTCAAAGTATTTCTTAAAACGATGGACNTGGATCATTGAACCAGAAATGAGTTTTGTCGCACCCACGAAACTTCCCGTCACCCTTTGCAAACAGCCTTGCAAGGTACAGGTCTAATTCAACGAGTAGCGTGTTTAATTTATCCATCTGATATGGTAGTCAACTTAGAGCATCCAACGGATTTGATATTCCAGGTCGGTTCTCGATGTCGTAGTCAAAGTTGGACTAGAGAAACTCCAACCATCGATTTTGTGAGCAGTTCACATTTGTTTTAGTCTTCAGACACTTCAGCACTTGACAATTGGTGCGGATGAAACATTGTAAGTGTTCTAGAAAGCATGTCTTAAATACGTGTGCTATTGGCAACATCTTTTCCCTATGCACTGCATAGTTCAACACCTGTCCATGTGCCTATTTTAATACACACGCGAATGGCTATCATCCATCGCCATTGTCTTGGAGGAGAAAAAATCTGATGGGACCAATGTAGTCCAACGATGGACTACATCATGGCTACCAATGTGACCGATCGGTCACATCGGTAGCCATGATGTAGTCCATCGTTGGATGTGTCAATTGTAAAGATGGCACCAAGGTCAAAGTATTTCTTAAAACGATGGACGCTTCTGATTTGCTATCTCCCCAACTCCATTTGGAAACTTACGAGCCTTCAGAGCAACAAGAGTATTTAGACAATTGCAAGAATAGCTAGACATTCCAAACATTGGTGGACGTCGACCAATCAATGACTGCCCCCACTTTCTTTGGATCCATTGTAATCCATCCGCCATCAATGACTTGGCCCAAATACTCGACCAAATGGTGAGGAAAGTCACACTTCACGAGTTTCTACATTTTTTGTTCTTTGTGAAATCTCGAACACCACCATGAAAGTATTTCTGGTATTTGTGAGTCCAAATGGCATAACCATGAACTCAGAGGATTCATGGAGGGTGCCGAACACAGCCTTCTTGATGTCTTTATCATATTCATGGTTGTGAAAAAAACATCTATGGAGGTTGATCTTTGTGAAGATTCTTGCTCCTCGGAGTTGGTCTAAAATTTCATCAACTCGGGGAAGAAGCTCTTCATGGTGATGTCATGACGTCCTGGATTCCACGCACATCTACATCTTGCTGGTTCTCACTTTGGAAAACAGTACAAATGTTATGTATAGTGATGTGGATGACCTGATGAACCTCCAATTAAGCATAACATCCTATTGCCTGGGTCTGCTTGATGATCAATGTTGTGTTGCAGAGGTAGCTCTGGAGGTGGTTCGTCCTGAAAAGCCCTTTAAGAATTTTGGACAAATGGTGCAAACTCCTCCGGAATGGCTGTGACTTTCTTAGGTGTCGAGGTCAATGAGGCTATTGTTGTCACTTCTGTCGCCACAATTTCTTCTACTTCCCCCTTTTCCATGTGGATTAGCCACGCCAAGGCTCCACATCATAGGTATCGCTTGGTCACTTCCAAAGATATCAGCACCATGCATCGGGTTCATTTGCTGCAACTTCCTCTATGGTTTCCTCTTCTGCTGCTTCTCGTAACCGCTGCTATGTCATTGGTCACTTGATTAAATGTACATATCGCTTTCAACCATTAATGCTGACATAGACTGCTGCTCTAGTCCACTTGTGGATTGTGCAGGTACATGATATCTTGTCAAAGAATGATATTATGGTCACTCATTAGACAAGTCCTCTAACTCGTTACATCTTACAGTTCTGTCATTGTAGTCAAAGTGGTTTGTGAAGGCGACAGATCTGCACTGGTTTGCTCAAGATTTTAGGCTAAAGTACTATAGGCTTGGTATTTAAATCCTGCTTCCGAAGCATCTCATTGATATCAAAGCTATTAGAAGCTCCTCCATCTAGTAGTGCCAATATCGTTTTATGGATGATGCAACCTTTCGGTTGCACTCAAAGCAGTATCGCCGATTGGTCATTCCCGTATTCCTTTTTCAGACTTTGCGATCTGAAGAATCCTTGTATGTGGCATTGAGAGCCTTTGAGATGGACGATCGGTCATTGCTGAACAAGATATTTGTAATCTACTCCCTTCCTTTGACGTTTTCCGACTCCACAGACGTTTTCTACCCCCTCCCCTTTTCAGCCTGCTTCAACAATTTTCAGAAGTCACACAAGAGATGGCCTGGATTTTTGTAATTCTAGCACACCTATTGGTTGCATTAAATGATGGCGTTGATCAAAGAGAAGGATTCTGTTGACTGTGATTTTCCACCCCCATGATAGTAATTGTGGCTTTAAGTTCATCCGTTGATGGATCCCTGTACCTGAGCGTTCTAGTAGGCATTTTTGATATGAACAACTGCTGCGATCATTTGCATGAGGCCATCCTATGTGATGGATATTGCAGCCTCTCACTGAAAGTCACGTTTGAGACCATTGTTGTGGAAGGAAGAGCGTTTATTGAGGAAGATGTCACTTTCAATGATGATTTGCAGAAACATCTTGGTTTTTTTTCCACGCTTGACTGTTGACGCAAGCGTCAAAGCTCGTATCGTACTTCAGATTCCTCATTCAGTTGTCCAAAGCATGCAGATATAGTGTATGTGTAGTCGTTCCAGTTTTCTTGTGGAGTCAAACAATATTGCCACGTCGGATTGATTTGGTCTAGATGTAGAGCACCTGCGGTCGATGATGTCAGAGCGGTTGCGTGAGTTGTTGATCTGGCTCTTGCGGTCTCCAGTTGTCATTACTTTCCTTTTGCATCGGAACACCACCTCAATACTGTTTAATGCAAAATCAAGGCTGCGAAATCAATATCTTCTTGTTGTTGTTGACCCTAGTAATGGCAAAGTACACCTAGAAGCTCATCAGCCACATCCAAATCATCAGCCCTTTCAAATCAGATTCAAATGGCTCAGGGATTGCCGAAAGGATCTCATGTTTACTCGATTGTTTGTTTTTCCACTTGGCAAGCACTGCTTCCTACGCATGTGTGTTTTAAAGCCCCACTGCCACCGCGATGAATTGCTGGAGAGGATGGTTGTTGGGGCTCTTGAGTCCCGAAAACGTCTGGTACATGTCGTCATTAGTGCGAGCCTCTGGACAGGTGCCTCCTCCCATCGTGCTAGGTGTCTCCCTGACGGGCAACAGCAAAGGCAATGGGTTCGTGGAGTCCGAAGGGTCCATGACCAGATTTGTAGTCCAAGTCGCTGGAGTTACTCTATTCACCACAAAGCCTGTCATTGCTACTGCCTGGTTTTTCCGAAGTGCATCGTAAATTGCTTGTTGCTGATCCTCCATCACCAAAAATCTTTGCTAGTTTACCGTTGCTTGTCAATGGGTGTACTTGCTCCTTTCACTGTCTTCGTCTTGATGCTTGCGATCTTCTCAATGGCAGAAATGCGCCGAGAAATGTCCATGCACGGACTTTAAGGACTCGTACATGTGTAAGTGTTGTAACAAATGGAGAAGGCAAAAGCATTCGACATATGTGAATTATTGTAGTCAGAGGAAACAATGTCAAAAACATTCTATTTAGTGGATTACGATGTCTAAGGACCCGGAGCTTTCCACTATGTATTTCAAATCATTTTCTTTTAATTGAAGTTTCGAGAAAACTCCATGGTTCTACAAAGAGAATTAAGTGAAAAGGGTTCTTGTTTTCATGCCGAGCGGAAAAGAGGTGGTTCACAGGGATGAGTTACGGGACAACAGACGATTTGTATTGAGCAGTAAGTGAACTTCAATGTCAAGTGTTGAGTGATAAGAGTACATACATACAATGCTTATAATGAGAATGAGGCATATGTCGGGTTCTCTTCGCCTAAGCCAAGCGACACGTGCAAGGTCGCGCCATGAGTGGCTACTTTAAGAAGCTCCTTTGAGAAGTCTGGGGGCTTTGATAATGTTAAGGTGCAGCTTTACAACGATCGAGAACCATCTAGAAGTTGATTGGATAATATCAAAACGTTGATAGAGTTTTCAGACACTTCTGGAACGAAATACCAAGTGTCAGGACAGTTGGCCAAAGTGCCCTCAGCCAAATGGCGTAAGATTTCTGAAGTTTTCGTGTAGTGGGCCACAAATGTAATGACAAAAATTCCCACTTGTAGAGTTTTGGGACTCGTGTACGTCAGGGACATAACACTTCCCCTCCCTTTTCATCGTGATGTCCCAATGTGTTGGCAGATGTAGACTGGTGACAACAAAAGCACCTGCCAATCTTATGATTGATTTCTTGAAAGTTGTCATAGGGCTCCCAACTGTTGTGGACGGCATCATAGCTGTGCCACTTGACCAGATACTTGGTCGTTTTTCTATGACGTTGATATCCAATGATGTTTTCAATCACGTAGACCGTATCCATGTCCACTTGTAAAGGTGGTGGAGGTGCGACATCTTTGCCTGGGAAGTTCGTACCGAGGTCCTGCTAATTTTTGAGTATGCTAATGTGGAAGACAGGGTGGATGGCCATGCTGTCAAGCAAGCCAATGTAGTTTGACGACAGGGATTTGTATTTGTTCAATCTCAAATGATTCCAACCATTAGGGTTTCAGCTTTGTGAATACCCATCCCAAAAGGATAAGATTATTCGAGTTTAGGAGGTCACAATTGCTAGTGCTGAAAATGTCACCACTACGATGTTGGTCGATCGCTTACATCATAGATGCTTGAGTCTTTGCCAGAGTCAGTCGTGTTTCCTCACATATGCTTGCAAAGTCCCTGCAGTGGATGTCAAACGTGGGGATGTTTCTCTGACTCTATAGTCCAGCAGGTATGGTAGGAAGTTTGCCATACACCACTACGAAAGGAAATTGACCCATTGCGGTGGAAGTGGCAGAGTTATATGCGAGTTTAGTAGTCGAAAACTTAGCCACCCTACTGGTGCCCTGAGGGTTGCATAAAGTACGAAGGATTTGTTTCAGCATCCGATTGGTCGGCTTGGTCTGCCCGTCTGTCTCGGGATAGAAGGTCTCTGAGGGCGGGATCCAAGTGCCAAAATGCGTCATCAATTTGTGCTAAAAAGGGCTAGTGAGGCGGCCATCTATCACTGACGATGGTGCGTTGCATGCCGTGTAGCTGTACGATCTAGTTTAAGAATAGCCCCGCTACTCCTTCAGTCACCATTGTATTTTTCGGGATGAAGTGCGACATTCTTTAAAATCTGTCCACCAAGACAAGGATGGTGTCATGCCCATGGGGAGTGGCAGGAAATCCTGTCACAAAATCCATGCTGGTGTTGGCCCACACGTTATTGGAACAGGCAGTGGTTGAAGTGGACCGGGTGGTAGTGTGCGACGAATTTTGTATTGCTGACAAGTGTCGCACGATTTATAGAAGTTTGACACATTGATCTATGTCTTGTACCATAAGTAGTATTTGACGAGCTTCTTGAGCATCTTTTCCTTGCTGAAAAATCCGCATGGACCATATTGTGGGATTCCTAGAATAGCATTATGCACAACTCCTCATAATGTGGAACGGCGAATTGGCGAATGAAATGTTATTGCCAGTAGGAGTGGTCTAATCATAAGTTGGTTTTGTCGTACCCGCCGAACCCCTTGTATTTCTTCGCGAACATTCTTGTGCCATACGGGTCTTGTTCGCCAAAAACATGTTCATCTCAACGATCAAATCTGGTCCCCGACATAGAGCATCTGCCGGATTAGTTTTTCTAGGCCGGTATTCGATGTCGTAGTCGAAGTTGAACTCAAGGAACTCCATTCATCAAGTTTGTCAAAGGCTCAGGTTTGGATGAGTCTTGCAATATTTTAGTTCGTGATGGTCGGTGGGGACGATGCATCATCGGCGTTCCAGCTAACACCGCCATGTTTTGAATGCGTACATGACTACAAGCATTTCTTTCTTGTGCATTACGTAGTTGTGCTCCAGTGCAGGTAGTTTTTGCGACATGTACACGGCCAGTTGTTCTTCACCATTGTTGTCTTGGAGGAGAACGGCTGCAATGGCTCGATCGTACACGTGGATGGCCATGATATTGTTTCCTGTTGGATCTGCTAATCATAAGAGTGACGCCAAGTTAGAGCGATTCTCAAACATTTTAACGCTTCATTTTAACTATCCTCTAAGATCCACTTGTTGGTTTTCTAGGTGAGATCAGAGAGAGGCACTGCATAGTCCATTACAAATAGACAGTAGTAGTTGTAGAAGCCCAAAAAAATGTTGACATCCCATACATTTGTAGGCGTCGGCCCATGAACGACCGCATCCATCTTTTCTAGGTCCATGGTGAATCGTCCGCGGCCGATGATGTGACCCGAAAGCTTGACGGAACAGTGACCAAAGTCTCACTTTAAAAGTTTTCCAGAGAAAGTCTCTCTTTGCAAAATCTCAAAACCTTTTGGATATGTCCATTGTTCTCCTCCAGGATGCGATTGTACACCAAGTTTTTGTCAAGATACACGACGACGAAGTCGTCAAGGTACGGGTGCAAGATGTTCCTCATCGTCGTCACAAATGTTGCGGGTACATTTGTGAGTCCGATGGCATAACCGTGAGCTGAGATTGTCCATATCTAGTGCAGAATGATGTCGTCTCAACATCCTCACTACATACACAGATCTGATGATAGTCAATGCATAGGTCGATTCTGCTGAAACTTTGCACCCACCAAGTTGATCAAGAGGTTCGTCTACTTGTGAAAGAGGTTATTGTTTCTAGATGATGTTGTCATTCAATGTCCAATACCCTACTGCGCTTAAATTGAGATGAACCATATATTTTTTTTTACTAAAAGAAGGACCTTCTAATCTATTGGGGATAATCTGTAATTTAACATAAACCGGGGCCCGTATTCTTAGATTCAAGGAGGATTATGTATCATTCTTGGAGTTTGACGATGCCCAGATTTATGAACCACTCAATTGTTCAAATTGCTGCATTCGTGCATTCGAACAGTTGAGCGACCGAGTGTTTGACTCGTCCTTGGCTTCTTCAGTTAGTGGGCATGAGGAGGATTCCACGCCTTCCCACATTCATTATTTGAATTTGCTTCCGCATTAATCCCCCTTTTTCCCATGTGAGAAATCAGAACCTCCTAAGACCATTGTTGCATGCATAGATGAAGAACCTTCCCACACAAACCCTTACTGGTTACGACCATGGAAAGGAAAGCCTTCCACTTCCTCGGCCGGCTAGTCGGTGGTGAGAGTTGACTGTCACTCGCCAAAAACAGAAAAAAAGAGGTTGTTTCTATCATTATGGAAAACATAGCTGAGCCCAGGAACCAAAAACTGACCCACACACTTTGAATTGAACAAATGACTCTCATAAATGATTTAGTGAAATTGCAATTTCGACTGAAAACTATTCTCGACAAACTTCAACCACTTTCAAAACAGATAATGTCAAAATCAAAGAGCAGTAGGGTTGTCCATGCACATCTGTCTTTCTCAGGTTTTCTTTTTCAAAAAAAGGTAAAGGTGTCACGTAGGGTGGCGTGGAGGGTCTGATGAACTCCTAACCTATCGTCTTGTCCAGCTGCTTCTTCAGTTTGGTCAGCTTCTGATCGCTCATCAGGTAACGTCTCCTTCACCGCCAGTCTACTGTTCGGCTTAAGGTCTATGTGATGGTCCATGTTCCGATGCGGAGGAATCTCCCGGGATAGTTTGTCGGGGAAAACCCCCTCAAACTCCTCAATGAGTGTTACAAGCTCCTCCAATACTGTTGTGAACTTCCCAGGTGCCGGAACAATTGTCATCGCCTTGGCAGCTGTGATCTCTCTCGCTTCCCCTGCCTCCATGTGGACTAGCCATGCTTGAGCTCCGTGCTTCAGGTACCTCTTGGCCACGTCCAGGGATGTCGGTTGGTGTTTTGTGGCTGCCGCAACTTCCTCTCGTGCTTCCACCTTTGCTGCTTATCGTAACTGCCGTTACACCTTGGGTCGCTCGACTAGATGCAAATGTCTTCTTTTCTACGTTAATGCTGATGTAGACCGATCCGCTCCTCCACTCAACATACGCATTGTGTCTATACATGAAGCATTGCCCGAGGATGATTTTGTGGTTGCTCATTGTGAAAGTTCTCCAAACTGTCGTGCCATGTAGATCTCCGATTTGTGGTTGGAGTGGTTCACACAATCAGTAGAATTATAGTCGTCTATTGATGGTTTTTCCTTCAAACACTCCTGGTGTTTTCTACAAACCCAGCTCCCAAACCATGTCGTTACTTGTAAACGTTTTAGAAGCATCATCATCCAGTAATGCCAGCATCGTTCTGTGAACTTTACAACCCCTCGGCTGTACCCGTAACAGTATCCCCGGTTGGTCCTCTTCGTACCCCTCGTCAAACTTTACGATCTCAAGAATCCTTTTCTATGGCAATGTGAGCCGCTCAGATGGACGTCTGGTCGTTGTATAATTTCATGACCGAAGAGCTCTCTTTCATTACCCAAATCCACACTCTTTTTCTACCACTTGCTACTCATTTCTGGCTTGTTGCTGCCGCTTTCGGTAGTCATGCAAAGCATGACCCAACTCCTCGCAAGTCCAGTAGACCTGTTGATTGCGTTCATCAACGCCGTCAATCTCCACAAGAGATGAGGTTTCCGGCAACTGTGAACTTAATCTGTTAGGATACAAATAGGGGCTTTGGGGGTCACCGGCTGTTGGATTCCTACATATGAGCATTGTAGTTGACACTATCGATGCGATCGGATGCTATGATCATTAGTGGGAGGTTGTCTTGGATGCCCAAAACGGCCATTGCTACCCGAATGTATCGCTTGAGGGCATTGTTGTAGTCAATACATACTTTGTTATAGGAGGGGTCACTTCCAATGATGACTTTGCAAAAACACCGCATGTACTTTGCCACAAAGGACTCCCGACATAGGCATTGGAGTATGAATCATGTGTCAGACTTCTTGTTGAGTTTTCCAAAGCAAGAGAGAGTAGAGCGAGCAAAGTCACTACACGACTCCAATGGTGTGAAAGAGTCATACCACGTTGGCATTAACTGCGCGATAGGTAGTACGCCTGCGGTCGACGGTCAATGATGTGACAGCTGTCGCGTGAGCCATTGATCCAGCTCTGCCTGTCTTCTCCTACCAATGATAACCTTTAGATCGGACCACCAACTCAAAGCCATGCCACACAAAAGCAATGCCGCGAGCTCAAACTTCTCTTGTTGTTATTGACCCCACTAGCAGTGAAGTACACCTCCAAACTCGTCAGCCACATCCTGACCGTTGGTGCCTTTGAGATCGTTGCATCGATCGGCTCAAGAAATGCCCGATAATTTTCATTTGTGAGTTGTAACTATTTCTTGGTGAGCACTGCTTTGTGCACACGGGAGATCCAAAGCTCCTCCATCACGAGGTTGAGTTACTGGAGCAGATGGGTACTGAGTCTCTTGGGTCTCGACAAAATTTGGTAGAGGTCTTCATCGATGCGAGGTTGTCAGCTGGCAAATCCCATCGTGCCAGTCGTCTAACCAATGGGCAGTGACAGAGACGTAGGGTTTGCTGAGCGTGATGGATCCGTCACTGGCTTGGCTTTCAAGTTTGTTGGTGCCATGCCACTTTCCGTGAAGGTTGTCGTTGTTGTCACATTTGCCTGGAGTTCGTCGGTGTTCGCCACTGTTGCTTGTCATCGGTTGCACTCACTCTGTTCATTGGTTTCGTTGCAAATTCTGTGATCCTCTGAACGGTGGAGATGTACCAAGGACCCGTGCGAGGTTGTTGTTAGGTTTTCAATGCGTCGGTTGCCCTTTGAGTGTCGTTGCGGCCTGATACCAAGTGTTATGCCAAGCGGAACGTAGGTTGTTGCCTACGTGAGGTGCGGGACAACACATGATTGGACAATTTGGGACAAAAGGATGATTTGTATCAAGCAGTAAATGTACTTAAATGACAATTGTCAAGTGATTTGAGCATGTACATACAATACGAAGAATGAGAATGAGGCATATGTCGTGTATTCGATGCTTGAGATGAGCGACGTGTGTGAGGTCGCACTGTGAGTGATTGCTCCAAGAAGCTCCATGAGAATTCTTGGCACTTTGAGAATATTGAGACGTTGTTTAATAAAGAATTAGTGTCATCGAGAATGCTACACCAAGCGGAACGTAGGTGGTTCACAGGGATGAGGTACGGGAAAAAGGACGATTTGTGTGTTTAAAACAAATGGATGATTTATGTTAAGTAGCAAGTGTTCTTTGATGACAAGTGTCAAGTGAGTCAAGCACATACATACAATTCCACAAATGAAATTGAGGCATAAGTTAGGTCATTGGCGTTCGAGCCGAGCAACGTGTGCAAGGTTGCGTCATGAGTGGCTGATTTGAAAAGCTCTACCATGAAGTCGAGGGGCTTCGAGAATATGGAGGCGCTTCTTTACATAAGTTTAGCGCCATCAATAAATCGACTGAACAATATCAGTGTTGATATGGTTCATGACACTTCTGTCGACCATTTTAGAAGGTGGTCAAAGTGGTCAGAAACTTTTAGAACAGAACACCGGAGGTCTGGGCACTTGGCCAAGATGCCTTCAGCCGGTAAAATTCTGGAAGTCTTTGTAGGGTGGGCCATGGATTTAGGAACAAAGATGGCCACTCACAAAGTTTAGAGACTCATGTATGTCAAGGACGTAACACTTCCCCCTCTTTTTGCCGTGACATCCTAACACAAGAGCAGACATAGGCCGGCAATGGCAAAAACAGCCGTCGGTCAAAAGATCGATTTCCCGTAGGTTGTCGCATGGTTCCAAGCTGTTTTGTATGATGTCATAGCAATGCAACTTGACCAGATATTCTGTCATTTTTTCAGGGCGTCAATGTCCATGGATATCTTTGATTGCATAATCTATATTCCCATTAAATTTTAAAGGATGTGGAGGTGCGACATCTCTTCCAAGGAAGGTTGTACTGGGATCTCGGTAGTACTTGAGCTTGCTCATGTGGAAGAAAGGATGAGTCGCCATGCTGTCTGGTAGGAAAGGTTGAGCGGCGAGTGGGGTTTGCATTCGCTCGGTCTCAAACGGTCTCAACCATTGGGGTTTGAGCTCTGCAAAGTCCTGTCCTCGGAGTTTGATATCTATCGCGCTAAGGAGGACACAATCGCCAGCGCTGAACACGTCATTGTTACGATGTCGGTCGGCTGCCTGGTTCATAGCTGATTGCAACTTCAAAAGGGTCTGATCTATTCTCTCCCAAATGCTTGTGAAGTTGCATTGGTGAATGTCAACCGCGGGGATTTTACTGTGACTTTGTAATCCAGCTGATGTGGCATGAAGTTTGATGTACACCACCCCAAAAGGTATTTCACTGGTTGTTGTAGAAGTGGTGGTGTTGAATGAAAGTTTGGCGGTCGACCGTTTCGCTCTCCAATCAGTGCCATGTGGCTCATAGGAGCTGTTTCAGCGTCTGATTGGTGTGCTCTGTTTGCCCGTCGGTCAGAGTATGGAACGCCATTGATAGCTGGATCAGAATACCAGAACGCATCATCAGTTTGCACCAAAAATGGCTAGTGAAACTGTTGTCTCTGTTGCCGATGATGGTGCATGGCACAATGTGCAGTTGTATTATTTGATGTAAAAACAGCCGCGTTGTTCCTTTGCGGTGACGATGGCCATCGTCGGAATGAAGTATGATATCTTGGAGAACCTGTCCACCACGATAAGGATGGCGTCATATCCTTCGGGAGTGGCAGGCAATCCCGTCACAAAGTACGTGCTGATGTCGGCCCAGATTTTTGTTGAAATGAGTAGTGGTTGAAGTAGACTGGTTGGCCGTGTGCGACGGGATTTTTGTCTATGAAAGGTGTTGTACATTTTGTAGAAGGCCACCACGTCACTCTGCATTTCATCCCACCAATAGTGCTTTGCCAGTTTTTTTTAGCATATTGTCCTCGCCAAGGTGTCCACCTGGACAGGTGTTGTTGCAATCCTCCAATAGCATCCATTGTAGTTCCTTGTTTGGAGGAACAACGACTTGACAAGTGAACCACCATCGCCAATAGGGGTTGTCGAACCATTCTTGTTTTTTTTTTTTTTTTTTTTTT
>SZWC01004428.1:117071-136125 GCA_023375785.1 Penium margaritaceum
TGTCGTTCATTTATAGCATCCACCGGATTTGTTTTCTAGGCTGGTACTCGATGTCGTAGTCAAAATTGGACTGAAGGAAATCCATCCATCGAGTTCATCGATGGCTTGTATTTGGCTGGGTCTTGACATATTTGGGTGCATGATGGTCGATGCGGGCGGTTCATCGCCTGTAGTCTACATAGCACCGCCATGTCTTGAACACGTGTACGACCGTGAGCATGTCTTTTATGTACACCGAGTAGTTCAGTTCTAATTCGTGTAGTTTTCTCAACATGTACGTGACTGGTTGTTCTCCACCCGTTGTTGTTTTAGAGGAGAATAGCTCTGATAGCTTGATCGGACGCACATATGGCCATGTTGTAGTTCACCGTTGGATCTGCCAATCAGAAGGCTGGCATCGAGGTCATAGCATTTATCAAAGAGCTTAACAACTTTTGTTCATCGTCTACCCAATTCCACTTGGTGGTTTCCTGGGTGAGATCGGAGAGGGGCGCGCACACCCAAACGTAGTCCTTTACGAATCAACAGTAGTAGTTGCGGAAGCCAAAAAACACCTGGAAGTCCCGAACATTTGTGTACATCAGCCAATCAGCGACCGTCTCAACCTTTTTTGGGTCCATGGTGAATCGTCCGCCGCCGATGATGTGGCCCAAAAACTTGATGGAACGACAAAAAAAGCTGTATTTTGAGATTTTTCTTTAAAAAATCCTCTCTGGAAAGTCTCGAGAACCTTTTTGAGACATCTTTTTTGCTCCTCCAGGATACGGATCTAGACTAGGATGTCGTCAACATCTACGACGATGAACTCATCAAAGTACGGGCTAAACATGTTGTTCGCCATGAATATGGTAGGAGCATTTGTGAGAACGGGATGATCATGAACTCGAAGTGCTCGTATGCGGTGCAAAATGCTGTCCTCTTGACGTTCTTATCGAATGCACAGATATGATGATTTCCGTTGTGTAGTTCAATTCTACTTAGAATTCGGGCACCTCTGATTTGATGAAAGATTTCATCCACTTGCGGGAGGGGATAGCAGTTCTCTATGGTCATGCCGTTCAATGCTGAGTAGCCCATGCCCATTCATATCTCTTCGGGTTTTTTTTTTTTCAATGTGGACAAGTGTTGCATAGGCTGACATGGATGGTCTGATGAACCCCTGACCGAGCACCTTGACCAGCTGGTTCTTGAGTTTGGTCACCTTTTGATTGCTCATCCTATATGTCCCTTTCACCGTCGGTAGACTTCTCGGCTTCAGGTCTATCTGATGGTTGATGTTGTGTTGTGGTGGTAGCTCTTGAGGTAGTTTGTCGGGAAAAACCCCGTTGAACTCCTTGATGAGCTTTACAGACTCCTTCGTTACTTATGTGAACTTCTCAACTGTAGAGGCCGTTGATGTCGTCCCGGCTGCTGTGATTTCTTCCACTACCCCTATTCCCACGTGGACTAGCCACACTTAGGCTCCGCATTTCAGGCATCTCTTGGCCACGTACAAGGAGATTGGTTGGTGTTTTGTGGCTTCCGTAACTTCCTTTGTTGCTTCTACCTCCGCTGCTTCCCGTATCCGCCGCTGCATCCTCGGTCGCTCGACCAGAGGCCGGATTCGCCTTGTTCTATTAACATTGACGTACACTGCTATACTGCTCAGTCAACCTACAAGTTGTGCAAGCATGGTAATTCTCGTCTGAGGATGATTTCGTGGTCGCTCACTGGGCGAGTTTGCCAGAGTGTTACGTCGTGCGAATTCCAACTTTGTACTCTGAGTGGTTCATGAATTCAGTAGTTCTATAGTTGTCCGTCAAAACGTTTCCCTTCAAACCCTCCCATCTCAGTCTACAAACCTAGCTTTTTAACATGTTGCTGCTGAAAAAACTATTAGAAGCTCCTCCATCCACTAGTGTCGGTACTGTTTTGCGACTTTTACAACCCCCCGGTTGCACTCGTAGCAGTATCTCCGGTTGGTAGTCCTCGTACCCCTCATTGAATTTTACAATCTTGTGAACCCTCATCTGTGGCGATATGAGCCGCTCCGATGGGTGATTGGTCAGTGCAAATTTTCTAACCGGATAGAAGCCTTGTCGTCTACTCCTACCCTTTGCTCTTTTCCGACTATTTGATCCTTTTCTATAGCTTCCCCCCTTTTGGCTTCTTGTTGTTGCTTTTGGTAGTTACACGAGATATGGCCCGGTTTCCCGCAAGTCCAGCAGAGCCGTTGATTGCACTGGTAGACGAAGTCAATCTCCATCAAAGACCAAGTTTTCACCAACAACGACTTGCCATGATTGGCCACGACAAGGACTGTGGCCTTGAGGTCGCAAGCCATTGGATTCCTGCATCTGAGCGTTGAAATTAGTACTGTCGATGCCGTTGGCTGCTGCGATCATTTGCAAAAGGTCGTCTTGGATGCCAAAAAATGGCAATTCCTTGCCAGAATCGTGTTTATGGCCGTTGTTGCAGTAGAGACAAAGTTTTTTAGGGTTGAGATCACTGTCGGTGATTATTTTTAAAAAACACCAAGTGTATTCTGCCACGCAGGATTGCAGACGTAGACATTGGAGTCTGTACCGTTCGTCATTCTTCTCATCCTGCTTCCCAAAGCGATAAAGTGTACCACGCGTGAAGTCGTTCCACGTTTGTGGTGGCGTGAGATAGTCGTCCCACGTCAGATTCATCTGCTTGAGAGGTAGTACGCCTGCAGTCAACGATATGAGAGCGGTCGCTTGAGCTGATGATCTACCTTCTCCAGTCTCCTCCTACAGTTGGATGACCTCTAGATCGGATAACCGACTTAAAGTTATGCCATGCAAAAGTGAGGCTGCGAGGTCCATTTTATTTTTGTCGTTGTTGACCCCAGTAGTTATAAAGTACACCTCCAGACTCGTCAACCACATCCTGAGCGTTGGTCCCTTAGATTTTGGGAGATCAAACGACTTAGGAAGTGCCAGTCAAACTTGGGATTCACTCGAGAGATGCAAATTTCTCTCGGTGAGCAGTGCTTTGCATGCACGAGAAAATTGAAGCTCCTCCATTGTCGCATCAAGGTGCTGTAGCACATGGGTGCTCAGGCTCTCGAGTCCTGACAATCTCTGGTACAGGTCTTTGTTGATTCGCACTTGTCGGCCGGTGCCTCCCGTCGTGCCAGGTGTCGTCCCAGTGGACTACGCCGTGGGCAATGTGTTTGCCGAGCTTGAGGGGTTTCGTCACCAGCTTGGCTGTCGGGTTTGTCGATGTTACACCATTCATCGCAAAAGTGGTCACTGACGCTTGGTTTGCTCGGAGAGCGTTGTTGTTCACATGCTATTAATCAGCCATCGTGGGAGTACTCGTCAAGGACTATTGTTCCTTGTCCGGTGTGCTCGCTCCACTCACCGTTGTTATCGCGAAGTTTGCGATCTTCTGAACGGTGGAGATGTGCTGAGGACTCGTGTGAGGTTGTTGCCAGGTAGTTGATGCATCGGTTGTCCCTCCAGCACCACTGTACTCTGATACCAAGTGTTACTCCGAGCAAAATGTAGGTGGTTCACAGGGATGAGGTGCGGGACAAGAAACAATTAAGGTGCTTGGGACAAATGGATTATTCGTAGTAAGCTGTAAGTGTTACTTAATGACAAGTGTCGAGTGAGTCGGGCACATGTTTACAATGCCAAGAACGAGAATGAGGCACGTCGGGTCATCAGCGTCCGAGCCAAGCAATGCGTGCGAGGTCACGCTGTGAGTGGCTGATTCGTGAAGGTCCGTTGAGACGTCGACGGGTTTCAAGAATATGGAGATGCTTCTTTATAAAAGTTTAGCACTGTCGAGAAGTCGACCGAACAATATCGAAATGCCGATATGGTTCGCCACACTTCTTTTGACCATTCTGGAAGGTGTTCGAAGCAGTTAGAAACTGAACACCCGAACGGAACACCCGAGGACGGGGCAGTTGGCCACAGTGGCCTCGGCTGGATTGCGTAAAAAACAGAAGTCATTGCACGGTGGGTCATGAATGTATGAACATAAATGCCATCTTGCAAAGTTTAGGGATGTCATAGAAAAGTAGACTGAACAACGTCAAAACGTTGATAGAGTTCTTGACCCTGATGTTGACCTTTCGGGAAGGTGATTGAAGTTGTCAAAAAGTTCTGGAACAGAACATCGGAGGTCAGGGCAGCTGGCCAAAATGCCCTCGGCCAAATGGAGCAAAAATCATGCGGTTGTTGCATGGTGGGCCACGAATGTAATGAAAGAAATGCCCATTCACAGAGTCTAGGGATACGTGTCCGTCAGGAAAGGAACTCTTATGTAACCCAAAAAAGGAATTGGTACATGCACATACGAGTTCGCGCAGTGGGTGGACCTTCGGCGTCATACTGAAAAGCCTTTGGATCATCTCGGTTGAAATACAGTGGGTCCACTTCCCGCAACCATGTATCAACAAGACTTATGATAAGGATGGGGTTGGCTCCCTTCGGAAGTTCCAACAAGAATGATCTTGCAACTAGCGCATGCCGGTTTGAACTCAATGGACGTTGTTGCTCTAATTGTGTTCGCACTTTTGGCGTGGGCTTACCGTGCCAAGTCCAGAAATCTTGCGGCAACTTTGCGAGGTACCCTGCTTTCCTCACTCACGTATGCCATACACCCGACTTTTGAAAATGCATCACAATCATCCCGTGTTTCAGATTTCCATCGCCATTAGCCCCGTCTTCAGAATTTGGGCCTTCATTTGTTACGCATCGTGATGCCACTGCTCCATAGAACCTATGGGGTACTGGTCCATGTCTATTTCTACATGTCCACTATTACCTTTCAAATTGAACGGTTGCTAAACATCCAGATATAGTTTCAATGCGCAAGGGGGGGGGGGGGGGGGGTTGTGGCTGGGAGGGAGATGATTGTTGAACGTGGTGACATTCAACGTGTGTTAAATGCGACAAGTTTGCAACTTCAACAGGAATGTCTTTGTCACGACCTTAGTCGTGACATACTGCATGAGGATTGAAACATGATCTGAGTGCTAATACCCTAGTTTGGTCGTATCACAACCGTTTTTCAATATGAGTATCTGCCATGTACCTCGTCCGTATTCATCATACCCCATGGATAGTCCGTACCTCGTAGCAAGTCGTCCAACCAAAAGGGTGGATGGTGAGGGTGAAGCGACACACAGGGCACATGGTGTTACGCTGAATGGAACGTAGATGGTGAACAAGTAGAAGTTGCGAGGCAAAACACGATTAGAATTTGGGACACTTCAGCAATTTCATTTAGCGGCAAGTGTCGAAGGTATCAAACAGATGTATTCAAGTGCCGAGTTACGAATAAAGCATAGTCAGGCTCGTTGGGTAAAATGTCGAGCGACGTGTGCAGAGTCGAGCCGTGAGTGGTCGGATTCAGGCAGGTCCACCGAAGAATTGGGGGTCTTCAAGAATCGACGATGAAGATGCGTGATGCATACTTATAAATCCAGATTGGTCGAGATGCGTCGAGGAGTCGACCAAAAGGTCATGACACTTCTGTTCGCGGGTTCGCGAGAGTGGTTGAAGCTGTCAAAAGGTTTGAGAATATCCACTGGGGATGGGATAGTTGGCCAGTTTGTCCTCGGCTGTCAGAGTGAATATCACGGTCCTTGTGACGCGATGGGCTGTTTACGTACTAGCAAAAATGCCCACTCGACAAGATTAGGGACTCGTGTACATCTGTTACATAACACTTCCCCCCTTTTAGCCGCGACGTCCTAGCGCATGTATAGATGTGGCCCGGAGACGGCGGTAGTAGTCGTCGATGAGATGATTGACATCTCGGAGATTGTCATAGGGTTCCCAACTGTTGTGTGCGACGTCGTAGTCGTGCCACTTGACAGATATTCTGTTGTCTTGCCTTGTCATCGATGGCTAAGGATGTCCTCAATGATGTACTCTGGGTCTTCGTCCACTTGAATAGGAGGCGGAGGAGGGACATCTCTGCCAAGGAAGTTCTTTTCGGGGTCTCCGTAGTGCTTGAGTCTGCTGACAGGAAGTACTGGATGAACCTGCATATTGTTGAGGAGTTTGAGTCGTGGAACCACAGTGGTTTACATGCGCTCGATCTCAAACTGTCCTAACCATCGGGGTTTAAGCTTCAAACATTCGGATCCTCGGAGGTTGATGCTCGCCGAGCTGAGGAGGACTATATCACCAGCGGCAAAGATGTCATCGTTGTGATGTCGACCAGCTGCTCGCTTCATCGCTGCTTGAGTCTTTGCGATAGTCTATCGTGTTTCCTCCCACATTGTAGTAAAGTTGTAGCGTTAGACGTCAACTTCTGGAATGTTGCTGCAACTTTGTAATCCGGCAGGTATGGCGGGAAGTTTGCCATACACCACTTCAAATGGAGTTTTACCTCTTGCGGTGGAAACTGCCGAATTATATGCAATTTTGGTGGTCGGGAGTTTTTGTGCCTAATCCATGTTGTGAGGGTCCCACGATGTTTGGAGCAATTGTTCGAGCGTCTGATTCATCCGCTCGGTTTGAGCGTCAGTTTGAGGATGAAACACCGTTGAAGGTTGACTTCTCATTTCCTAGCGAGTCATCATTTTGCGCCAAAAATGGCTGGTACATTGACCATCTCTGTCGCTCGTGATGGTTCTTGGTATGCCGTGTAGCTGTACGATGTTGTTTATAAACAACCGTGCTGTTCCCTCGGCGGTGACGGTTGTCATTTTCAGGATGAAGTGGGACATCTTAGAAAACCTGTTGACGACCACAAAGATTGCGTCATATCCTTCGGGTGTGACCAATAATCCGGTGACAAATTCCATGGGGATATCTGCCCGTGGTTCCGTCAGAACAGGAAGCGGCTGCAGGAGTCCGGGTGGCCTCATGCGACGGGAATTCTATCACTGACATGTGTTGTATGTTTTGTAGAAGTTGGCCATGTGGGATTGCATCTTGTCCCACCAATAGTTTTTCACCTTGTTCAGCATCTTGTCCTCTCCGAAGTGTCCACTTGGACGAGTGTCATGGAATTCTTCAAGCACCATTTGATGAATTTCATCGTTTGGGGGGACAATCGCTTCGCGAGTGAAGCGTCGTCGCCAGTAGGGTGCGTCGAACCAGAATTTGGTTTTATCATTTACGACGTGTTGGTCGTAGCCTTGTGCGAACAATCGCTCGAGGTACGGGTCTTGCTGCAGCTGTAGGGTTGCCACGTTGGCCACTAAATCTGGTCGGCGGCTGAGCGCATCCGCCAGATTGATTTTGCCTCGTCGGTACTCGATTTTGTAGTCGAACCCGGACTCAAGGAACTCCATCCATCAGGTTTGACGTCGGCTGAGATTCAGTTGCGTCTAAAAATGTTTTAACATATGGTGGTTGGTGCGCACGATGCATCAGCGATATTCCAGGTAGCATCACCATGTCTTCAATGTGTGCACGACCGCCGACATCTCTTTTTCGTGGACCGCGCAGTTCAGTTCCGGTCCTCGCAGTTTTTGAGAGATGTAGGCGACAGGTTTTTTACCGTTTTCATGGCCTTGCAGGAGGATCATGCCAATGGATCCATCTGATGCATCCGTGGCCATGACGTAGTCGACTGTTGGATCGGCTAATCATAGGGTTGGCGCCAAGGTCAGAGCATTCTGCAAACAGTGAACGATTCGTGTTCGTTATCTCCCCACCGACACTCATTTTCCTTTCGAGTGAGGTCGGAGAGAGCCGCTGATACTCACGCGTAGTCCAGTACGAATCGCGGGTAGTAATTACAAAATCCAACAAAAACCTGAATTTCTCAAACATTGGTCGGCATTGGCCAATAAACAACTGCTGCCACCATCTTCGGATCCATGGTGATCCGTCCGCCGTTGACGACGTGACCCAAAAACTCGATCGAATGACGAACGAAGTCACATTCTGGGAGTTTTCTGAAAACTTTCTCTCTTTGTAAAACCCTGAGAAATTTTTGGTGACGTCCATAGTGCTCCTCCAGGATGTGGCTGTACACCAGAATGTCGTCACGGTATACCACGACAAAATCGTCGAGGTATGGTCGGAAAATGTTGTTCATTGCTGCCATGAACGTCGTCGAGGAATTTGTGAGTCCAAACGACATGATCGTGAACTTGAAGTGCTCGTAGCAAGTTCGGAATGCCGCCTTCTCTACATTGGCGGTTGCCATGCGTACCTGGTGGTTTTTGTTGCGTGAGTCAATTTTGCTAAGTATTTGGGCCTCTAGGAGCTGGTCGAAAAGTTCATGAGCTCAAGGAAGAGGGCCGCGGTTCTTGATGGTAGCGTCGTTCAACACCCGGTAATGCACGCACATCCGCATCTTGCCTGTTTTCATTTCTACGAATACTAGTAGCGCGGTGTATGGTGACGTGGATGGGTGAATGAACCCCTCACCAAGCATCTTGTGGAGCTGCTTTTCAACTTCGTCAGCTCGTGATCACTCATCCGATAGGCCCCTTGGACGGTTGTTCTGCTGTCCGGCTTTAGTTTGATGCGATGGTCAATGTCTCGATGAGGAGGTAGAGTTTTTGGGAGTTCTTCAGGGAAGATGTTTGCAAACTTCTCGATGATTGGTGCGAACTCTTTGGGTACCATCACGAACTTCGTCGAGGCCGATGAGGATGACGAGGATGATAATGAGTCAGCTGCTGCCACTTCCACTTGTCCCATTGGCTTAAGATGCATGAGCCATGCATGAGCTCCTCGTCGTAAAGAGTTCTTGGCCATGTTGAGTGGNAGGAGGTAGAGTTTTTGGGAGTTCTTCAGGGAAGATGTTTGCAAACTTCTCGATGATTGGTGCGAACTCTTTGGGTACCATCACGAACTTCGTCGAGGCCGATGAGGATGACGAGGATGATAATGAGTCAGCTGCTGCCACTTCCACTTGTCCCATTGGCTTAAGATGCATGAGCCATGCATGAGCTCCTCGTCGTAAAGAGTTCTTGGCCATGTTGAGCGGTATCGACTGCACTAGTTGTCGTTTTTTGGCTTCTGTGACTTCCTCTGCTAGTTCCACCTCTACTGCTTCCAGTGTTGGCTTCCGTCTCGCACGCGAAGTTTTCTCTTGGCACCGTTGATCTCCACATAGATGTCGTCGCTGCTCCAGTCAATCTGCAGATTGTGCCAGTTCAGGAGATATCGTCTGAGGATGATTTTGTGGTCGCTCATGGGATAAGACCTCCGGACCGTTACATCTTCTATATCTCCCACTTGTAGTCGTAGTGGTTCTAAAAGTCTTCGTATCTGTAGTCTCCCATTGACGGTTTTTTCCTTCAAACACCTCTAGTTCGGTCCCCAAACCCAGCTTGCAAACCATGTCATTGCTTACAAAGCTGTGTGAAGCTCCTTCATTTAGTAACATCGGTACCGTTCTATGACGTTTGCATCCTCGAGGCTCGACTTTTAGCAGTATCATCGGTTGGTCGTCTTTGTACCCCTCGTCGAACTTTGTGATCTCAAAAACCCTCTACAGCAATGTGGGACGTTCAAATGGGCAATCATTTGGCTCAGATCGCTCCTCACGGACAAGAGCTGTGCCTTTTACTCCTGCCCTTTGCCATTTCCTGACTCATTTTTCTACGACTCACCCCCCCTCCCCCCTTTTTGGCCGGCTGCTTTCTGTGACAATTGCAAGCGATGTGCCCAAGTTTTTCGCAGTTGTAGCACGTTTGCATTTCTTTCTCGTCGACGGCGTCCACTTCCATCCGAGTCAAGGATTCCATGGATTTGTTCTATCCATTTCCATGAGAATTGTGGTTGGTTTGTCGCCAACCGTAGGATTCATGTATCTGAGCGTTGTAGTCGGCATTATTGATCCTTTCTGCTGCTTCAATCATCCGCGGCTAGTCGTTCTCGATGCCAAAGATAGCCAGTGCTTGCCGGATAACTCGCTTGAGATCATTGTTGTAGTAAAAAGAGAGTTCGTCGGGGGCGATGTCTACTCCGGTGATAATCTTACAAAAACTCCGCATATACTCTACCATGCTAGACTATTGATGTAGACGCTGGAGCTTGTACCGTGTATCAGACTTCTTGTCCAGCCATCCAAAGCGTGCGAGTATTGCACGCAAAAATTTATTGCAGTCCGTTGGTGGCGTCAGCGCGTCTTGCCAATGTGGGTTGATATACTCCAGGGGTAGAACGCCCGCGGTCGATGATGTGAGGCGGGCTCAGTGGACCATCAATGATGCTTTGCTGGTCTCCTGTAGTTGTTGGGTGACCTTTAGGTCGGACCACCAACTTAACGCCGTGCCACGCAAAAGTGCGGCTGCGAGGTCAAATTTCCTTTAATCGCCGTTGACCCCAGCACCGTTGAAGTACACCTCCAAACATGTCAGCCACATCCAAACCGTTGGTCCTTTTGAATTCGCAGGACCAAATGGTTCTGGTGGAGCCAACAAAATTTTGGTTCGCTCAAGAGTTGGGAACTTCTCTTGACAAGCACCGCTTCATGCGCGCTTACGTTCCGAAGAGCCTCCATGGCAACGTTGAGTTGTTGGAGCAGGTGGCTTCTTTTCCTTTAAGTGTAGAAATCCTGTTCGCCAGTTCCTCGTTGATCTGTGCCTGTCGTTCCCGCTGTCGTCGTCGAGGCTCTTGGTAGTGGTGGCTGGTTTATCGCCATCGGGTCCGTGAAAAGAATGGTCGCCGAGGCCATATGGGTACCTCCAGCTATTGTAAAGCCTGCCATGGCAGCATTCACTGTCACTTCAGGGATTACGTGCATTGGTATGTTCTGCTCCTCCATGGCCAAAGTCGTCGCCTAAGGCCCACTGCTGATCGTCGAGTGCCCTCGCTTGCCTCACGTCATAGTCGTAAATTCTGAGAAATCTTGATGTACAAGATGCGTTGAAGGCTTGTGCGAGGTAGTCCTCTAGATGAGTAAGGTAGCTAGATGCCTCTCCAATTGGAAATAGATTAGGGTATGCAGCCCATGCAAACACAAACATGAGCTCCGTGTGTGAGTGCAATGCACGACGGCAAAATTTTGGCTAGGTTTACAAGGCATAACATGAAAGAACAAGGAGAGAGTACAAATGAGCCCCTAGCGGGCTTATGTATGGGCACCGGCAACTAGCTACACCTGGCCCAGTCACCTCCGCTGAACCCAAACGAGTCAGTGGGGAGAGCACACTGCGTACACCATGGTAACAATCAACGGTGGTCTCGTCAAGGTACCAGAACAGCTCTCCGAGTGTCCGTGTCTTGACCACCGAGAAAATACGAGCAGTGCTATAAAACATCGAAATCAGCGTCCAGACATCACGCATGGCTTTCTGAACATCGGAAGCACTAATACAGCCACCGGGTCTTCCTGTCGTACCGGAACAGTCCACCGGGTGCGCGGGTCTCAACCCACCAAGAAAACTCTCCTAGCTCTCGACAAGCTCACAGGGCTGCCGGAGAGCATCGATCGCGTCTCGCCGGTGCTGTCGTAGATGCTGGAGAAGTCTCGGGATACTCCGGAGGCCCGTCGATTCATCACACCCTCCTCTACCATGCAACGCCAATGTGGGTGTATGTGTAATCCATCGGCATCGGTCGTGATGGGTGGAAGCCACACAAACCAACACTCCCCCGTGCTGACATGGCCGTCAACGCCAGAACACACAAATAAGCAAAGTGATTGAACAACAACGTATGCAGAACCACGGTCTACACCGGTGAACCATACACATCTGCTGCCCATCTAAGGTTTCCTCACAACACTGGCACATCATACCAAGTGTCCGGATCTAGACCATGAGAAGAGTCATGCACACGCACACAAATCAGTGTAATGCACATCATACACATGTCAGACGGCAAGAGGGTCTCCTCGTGACACTGTCGGTACTAGTGCTTGGGTCTCGATCACTACGAGCAATCCAACAGGTGTCTGTATACTGACCACAATAGCACCATTAATCAACATACAGGACCATAGGGGGTTTCCTTGTAACACGGGTTCAACTCACCACATGTCCGGGTCTTGACCACTATGAGCAAACCAGGTGGCATGCACATGCCACACGCAGTATGGCCACACACCAAGACACACGATCACATGGTCTCCTCATGACACTGGTACAACCGACCAAGTGTCCGAGTCTCGAGTAGCAGAGTGCTACCATACACCTGTAGCTATGCAGGCATGTGGCACGAGCCACACGACGACTGATATAGTGTGCTATTAGCAGAGCATGGATCCCTCGCCATGCATCTCCCATGACGGCGCGTCAAGTTGAGGTCCACACAACACTCCCCCTAGGCAGATGAACCTAGCTGCGATTTCCTTGATGGAGATTCTGATGCCGTAGATGAACACATCTTAGGCGATGAATCATGTGGTCTCTCCATCATGCAGAGATGGCTCCCCTTGTCATGTACGAGTTGGCTCCTAGCCTCAAAGATAAAGTGGCGTCTCCGACTACAACTCCTCATGTCGCTGCTGCATCACTTGGAGTGTACCAGGGGTCCCAACTCACAGTCTCTCCTCTCTCCGCTCTAACACGATGCATCTGTGTACGCCGGAGGAAAGGGAATGAGCGAGCAGCACGCGAGCGTGGATGACATGGCAGAGCTGGCCTCCAAAGTGGGAGAGAGTACTCTGAGGCATAGGGGTGTACCGTCAGAAGAGGAGGGCTAGAGTGACAAACTATATCACCACTCATGGACAAAGGTAACGATGGAGCAGCTGAGTCGGGTGGACGAAGGTGCGTAATGGCAGTAGCAGAAGGAGGAGCGATGACAGAGTCGACAGGAACAACGATGGTGCAAACTGAAGGCACACTCAACTCTTCCATGGCAGTGTCTCCATCGAATGTCATACTCAAAGTTGCTATAGGATCCTCCCTGAGTATGGGTGTGCAAGATCCTAACAGTGGAAAGTTCATGCGGACAGTACTGGTGCTCTCCTCCTCTAAGAATCCCTCACGCGCTGCCATCACCTCCCGTTGCAGCATCATTACACGCTCTTCCAAGTCAGCGTAATCTTTCTCGGACATCTGGAGGTGGTCCATGTCTGCCTCGTGTAGGATAAACTCTGCCTCCCTAGATGGTTTACATGCAGACTACAGAACTCGTGAGTACAGCTCCATGTGCATCTCAATTGCTAAAGACGATGGACCCGATACTGCTGCATCCACCTGGGGGTCAACCAAACTCGTAATGTGCTTAGACGTTGTAACATGAGATGCCACTGCAAGTGTCGCATCCACACCACAGCTCATGTTTTTCATACGAGGAGGAATGAGCGGTCACATGCCGAGAGAGAAGGTGAAAGAGGAATTGTCAAAGTCCGTGGAGCATGTGGGAACGTTGTCCGTGTAGGTAGTGCCACTCTCAGCGTTGATGTGATCAGCAAGATCACCAATTGGTGAATACAAGAGGGTAGAACTCACCTCATGCTGACGAGGTGATTCCATCTTCGTGTATAAATCTGCTCCACTATCCTCAATCGCCACCGTCGTGGATACGGGTGTGTAGGACTTCGACTCGGCGATGCCCGTCAAGGCAACTAGCAAACGCAGCTGGCGCTCACGCACCGTCTCACCACGAAGGCTGGTCGCTGCCGCTTGCTCGATAATGGATCTGACTCCATCATGTGTCGCAACTGTGTCGTGTGTACGGGAACCCGTAAACTCTAGGAACATGGGAGACTCCTCACGCTCAAGCTGGTCCTCATGTAGCACAGATGACACGGTGGAGCCTGCTGTGTATGCTGCAGCACGTCCTAGTGACATCTCTCATAACTGCTACTCTCAAGAATGCCTCAACCTCTGAAAGACTAGCCGACCGACTCTGCTCATGCACTGCGACCGCTGTCGCGCTGGTGTGAGTCTCGTGTGTCAACGCCCCCGGAAATCCGTATGGGACATCCCGATCCGCACAAAAATCCTATGCCACCGCTTGGCTGTTATCGATTAGAGCCGCGAGTGGCTCCACCCATGCACACAGGACCTGCACTCCTCTTGATGTAACCTACTGCTGCAAAACGTCCGGCTCTTGTCCCAGCGTAGATGTCGACCTCGATGACATGCACGTCCCAAGCACTCCAACCTCCGCCAAACTGGTGTGAGTCTGCTGCACACTCTCCCCCAAAAGTCCGGTAGACACATTTTGATCTGTACGGGACTCTTGTGCCACCGCCGTGCCGCCATCGGTCAGAGCAGCGAGTGGCACCGCCCAGGGACGCGGTGCCTACGCTCCTCGTTATGTAGCCTGCTACTGCGGGAGATCTGGATCCAGCCCGGACGTGGAAGTCGAGCTCGATGACACGCATGTCTCCACCATGAACGCCATGTCGGGATCAGACTGCACGTTATGTGCAGTCGCCATATCGTTTGAATCTGCCTGAGCTGACCCTCAGGCACCACGGTCCGGTGCGAGTGCGGATCTTGTCGCTACGATCACAACAGGCAATGCGCGGTGACCACACTCCCCCTCGGCAGGTACCGCAACGGAAGCAGAGGAGGTGGAGGATGTATCAAAACCGGCACGAGCACGGTGTGCGGAGCGGTGACACCGACGTCACGGGAACACATAGCTCGAACGA
Organism: Penium margaritaceum; assembly: GCA_023375785.1. NCBI lineage: Eukaryota > Viridiplantae > Streptophyta > Zygnematophyceae > Desmidiales > Peniaceae > Penium > Penium margaritaceum. The sequence goes on from SZWC01004428.1 coordinate 131,568, forward strand.
CGACGTGAAGGCATGTCATCGCGCGGTGGCATCATGGTCGTAGGAGAGTGGAGGATCGAACGGATGATGGCAGTCGGGGACTGGCCAGCCGGTGGAGCTGAAGGGACACCATCGGATGAGGAAGGCAAAGAGGGTGAGGGAGATGTGATTGAAGAGGCCATCAATGAACTAGTAGCACAAGCACGCTAGGTGACGACAAGGTCAAAACGCCGCTACACCATCTGTCTCAGGCCGTGGATCTCGGTGAATATGGTTGCCAGAGGTCCAGCTATGGGATCTGCCAACGCTGGCAGATCCGTATGCTATGGAGGACGCAGGCTCAGAAGAGGCTGAAGCCAAAGTGAATGCAAGCCGCAAGGGCACGTCCAGCAGCGACGCCAACCATGACATCGAGAGTAATAGCAGGCTAATGCGCAAGGTGCCTACTCAAATGTCTGTCCACTCATCTCGTGTGCTGGACAATGGATACGTGCCGAGGGTACCTACTCCCTGTGGTAAACACCAAGCCGCGGGGGAGAATGAGACCAGTAGGTACTGTCACTCCTAGAGGTCAGTGCGTCGGGGTCACCAAACGTGACCGGACGGGACGAGTTGCTCCACCACTGTACGCCCGGAGAATGGAGTCTGACTAGCTGTGGCTACTAATCCTACTGTCCCTAATGGAGCAAAGACTCCTCTAAGAAGCAAAGGGATGGCGGCTACAAGTGCGGTTGCTGGTCCAAGCGGTAGATGATCGAGCCCTAGGAGATGCACATACTTTAATCCGCCATCGATCCTATGGAGTGAACTGTGCGCACCAATTCACAGGCCCGAGAGAGACGCCGGTCCATTACGCGTCTCGAAACGGAGATCGCCGCCGACAACACAATCCGCTATCGGCATGGAAGGCGAAACTGGAAGCGTTGATGCGACCACTGCGGCTGTTGCTACGGAAACTGCTGTTATTGCAGTGGTTGCTACTACTGTAGGTGTCGGTGTGATGCCGGGCTATTGTATGGCCCCGCACAAAAAAAAAAAGGCTTCCCTTTTTTTCTCTGTGATTTTTGTTTTCGTTGCCCTCACTTGCCACCTTTTTTTTCATTTCACTCGCTATCCCCTCTTCTTGCTCCCAACCCCCGTCCTTTGGCCTTTTTTTCTTAACTTCTTTTTTTCTTTTTGTCTCTACTCACGCTGGTTTTGCTCGTCACCAGGTTCTGGAGTGCCCCCTGGAAAGGGGGCAGGTCAGGATTGGGGAGGGGAGATAAAAAGGAGGGGTAAATTTCAGGTCGCCCCCCCTCCCTCCTTGCTCGCTTGCTGGAAAGAAGAAAGCGAGAAAGTGAGCGAGTGAGAGGAGGGGAGGGGTCCTGCCCGTCTCTTCGTCCGTTGGCCGACGGGGCCGACGGGCCGATGGGCCCCTCCGAGGGCCCTCCCCCTATGGGGGTTGAGGGGGTCCCTCCGGGGGGGCGAGGGCCCTGAAAGGAGGGTTGTGAGGCCCTCCTCGCTACGGCAGCAGCAGCTATAGCGGCAGGTGCAGCTGTAGCGGCAGGTGTAGCTACAACGGTTGCTACTGCTTTTGCTGCTACGATTGCTCTACGCAGTAGTTACTGCTGCTGCTGCTCTACGCAGCTGCTGCTACTGCTGTTTGCTGCTGCAGCCGCTACTGATTGTTGCTGTGCGACGCCGTTGTTGTTGCCGCTTGCTATTGCCGCCGCTACTGCTTGCTAGTGATGCCGTTGCTGCTTACTACTGTCCCCACTACAGCTGCTACTGCACGCTGCTGTTGTTCTCGTCGCTGCTACACGCTGCTGCTTCTGTTGTCGCTACTACGGTGGCTATTGCTGCTGCTGCTATGTGTTGCTGCTACTGACGCCGCTGCTGCAGCGGCTGGTGCGCTACTGCAATTGCTATTTCTACTGCTACTACGTTGCACAACAGCTGTTGTTACTGCTGCTGCTGCCTGTGCAGCTGCTACAGATTCTAGCGTTGGTCGTTGCTGCTGCTATTGTCGCCGATGTTGCTGTTGTTGTGAGCGGCTGCTCTGCCACCACTGATCCTACTGCGTGGCATCGTAGCTGCTGCGGCTGCTATTTTTGCTACTGATATAAGTATTGTCGCTGCAGTCGCTAATGCTACTATACGCGGCTCACCGCCCCTGTGGCGTTCACGTGCACTTGCTTCGCACTCCCTCATGCTGCTGCCGGCGTGGTGCCACGTGGCTCGTTCTCTTTGCGTTCCACTCACTGATGTTGCTTTTGCTGCTCACACGCCCCCTTGTGCTCTGATACCAAATTGGAAATAAAATACGGCATGCGAGCCCATGCAAACACGAACATGAGCTCTGTGTGTGTGCAATGCACGACGGCAAATTTTTGGCTCATTCTGGAAGGCATAACGAGAAAGAACAAGGAGAGAGTACAAATGAGCCCCTAGTGGGCTTATGCAGGGGCACCGGCATCTAGCCGCACTGGGCCATGTCACCCTCGCTAAACCCAAACGAGTCAGCGGAGAGAACACATTGCGTACACCACGGTAACAATCAACGGTGGTCTTCTTGAGGCACTTGAACAGCTCTCCGAGTGCCCAGGTCTCGACCACTATGAAAACACGAGTAGTGCCAGAAAATCTCGGAATCAGTGTCCAAACATCACACACGGCTTTCCGAACATCGGAAGCACTAATACAGCCACCACGTCTCCTCGTCGCACTGGTACAGTCCACCAGGTGCGCGGGTCTCAACCCACCGAGAAAACTCTCCTAGCTCCCGACAAGCCCACAGGGCTGGCATAACGCATCGACAGCATCTCGTTGGTGCTATCGTAGATGCTGGAGATGTCCGGACACTCCGGAGGCCCGTCGAGTCATCACACCCTCCTCCACCATATACTACCAACGTGGGTATATGGATAATCCATCGGCATCGGTCGTGACGTATGGAAGCCGCACAAACCAACATCTCATGCACCGTTGCGCTTTGATACCAAGTGCTTCGCCGAGCGGAGCGTATACGGTGAACAAGTAGAAATTGCGAGATTAAACATGATTTAGAATTTGGGACACTTGAGCAATTTATAATTAGCGGTAAGTGTACTTTGATGAAAATTGTCGAAATGATTGAACACATATGTACAAGTGTTGAGTTACGGTAGAAGCATAGTCGGGGTCATTAGGTCAAATGTCGAGGGACGCGTGCGGAGCCGCGCTGTGAGTGGTTGGAATTGAGAAGATCCGCCAAAAAGTCGGGGGTCTTTGAGAATTGACGATGAAGATGAGCGATGCATCTTTATTGATCCAGATTCGTCGAGATGCGTCGAGAATTAGACCGAAAGACCGTAACACTTTTGTTTGTGGGTTTGCGGGAGTGGTCGAAGCTGTCAGAATATTAAAGAATATCTACCAGTAGCGGGGCAGTTGGCCAGTTTGATCTTAGCCGTCGGAGTGAGTATCGCGGTCCTCGCGACGCGATGGGTCTTTCGCATAATAAGAGAAATGCCCACTCGAGAAGATTTGAGTCGTTTACGTCTGGTAAGTAACGCATGGTTACTGAAGTTTTTAATCCGGGGCGAATGGTGACGGACGTTTTGAATTCAGGGGGAATGATGATCCAGTTTTGAAATATAGGGCGGATGATGTTAATTCTCCCAAAAGCTGGGGGTATCTAAGGAATGTTCTGAAAATCTTGTGGGACTCAGGACCGAGACCCTGGCCATGCGTGATGGTCATGCGACTGGGGAGTGATTGACGTGGGCAGACATTCAACCTCCGTAACAAAAGCTCGCTGACAAGTACCAGCGTGGACTGAATGGCCGGCGAGATCGGGTCCGGTCAACGCCATTCGTCGGCGGCTTGAGCGCACCCCCGGTTGTGGGGGCGCGTGGATTGGTCTGCGATGGGGCGCAGCCGCCAAGGGCGGCTCCGCGGCTCCAAAGCCGGAGACCGTCGGGCCGCTGCGCCTTCGGCCCGCGGAGGATATTGGCGCTTGTGGCTCACCATCGGAGTTGGCAGGCCAGCCACTATCGTCCTACTTTTAGATCGCTGTTTCTTTTGCACACACGCCTGTTACCATGGCTGCTCTCACCGCCGCCACTGTGTCCGCCCCCGCCTTCCTGGGCCAGACCGCCGAGCTGGCTGCCAAGGTTGGCAATGTGGAGGCGCGCGTGACCATGAGGAAGACCAAGGTAGCTGTTGACAGCCCCTTCTTCGGCCCTGACCGCCCCAAGTTCCTTGGCCCCCTGTCCGGCGAGACCCCCTCCTACCTCACCGGCGAGTTCCCCGGCGACTACGGCTGGGACACCGCGGGTCTGTCCTCCAACCCCGAGACGTTCGCAAAGAACAGGGAGCTGGAGGTGATCCACGCTCGCTGGGCCATGCTCGGCGCTCTGGGCTGCATCTTCCCTGAGCTGCTGGCGAAGAACGGCGTGTCATTCGGCGAGGCTGTGTGGTTCAAGGCCGGCGCCCAGATCTTCTCTGAGGGTGGCCTGGACTACCTCGGCAACCCCAGCCTGATCCACGCCCAGTCCATCCTGGCCATCTGGGCCTGCCAGGTGATCCTGATGGGCGCCGTCGAGGGCTACCGCGTTGC
>SZWC01004428.1:158843-174282 GCA_023375785.1 Penium margaritaceum
GGCTGCATCTTCCCTGAGCTGCTGGCGAAGAACGGCGTGTCATTCGGCGAGGCTGTGTGGTTCAAGGCCGGCGCCCAGATCTTCTCTGAGGGTGGCCTGGACTACCTCGGCAACCCCAGCCTGATCCACGCCCAGTCCATCCTGGCCATCTGGGCCTGCCAGGTGATCCTGATGGGCGCCGTCGAGGGCTACCGCGTTGCCGGCGGTCCCCTGGGTGAGGTTGAGGACCCCCTGTACCCCGGCGGTGCCTTCGATCCCCTGGGCCTGGCTGACGACCCCGACACCGCCCTTGAGCTGAAGACGAAGGAGATCAAGAACGGCCGGCTCGCCATGTTCTCGATGTTCGGCTTCTTCGTGCAGGCCATCGTGACCGGCAAGGGCCCTCTTGAGAACCTGTCCGACCACTTGGCTGACCCCACCGCCAACAACGCCTGGGCCTACGCTACCCAGTTCGTGCCCGGTGCTTAGATTGCAACGTGAGTTGTACAAATTACTGTACATTTACTAATCAGTCGACANCTTTTGAACCGCAAAAAGCACAGTCCACCGCTCCGTTCCCTTGGTTTCATCCAGATGTCGCTACAAAATCCTCATATCATTGGTAAAAAATACCCAGAGTCATGCAGTGAAAGCACGCCGTTACTCTCACTTCTGCATCTGTCTGCATCTGCATGTGCAAGTACAGAGTACGGTCAAAACCATAGTGAACATACTGTCAAGCGCAAACGGGATTCATGGCTGTACATTTTCCAAATGAGTGTCAGCGATTACACATGGCTCTGCTTGGGGTTCTCTTGTTCTTTTTGGAAAAGTTGCCTACAGTTCATACCAGCCGGCGTGTGATGGACCACTGCATGGGGAGTTTGCCAACATCAGTGGGCATGGCACGGCGGCTGGAGCAAGGACCACAGCGCCGCTTGCTTGAACGAGATTGCACCAAAACTTGGGTTTCTTATTGAATACTGATTTGAAGAGTTTGGTTCATTGGGCTCACTTCACTCGTCAGACCAACAGAGGCCGGCACAGGGAGATGCTTTTGTGGACCAACCTTTAAGAGCCTTCGTAGAAATCCCATGTATCTCTAGACACTCTGCCCAGAGATACATGATCCTAAGATGAGCAGAGAAGAGATTCACAATGCACTTGGGTCAGCTGTGGAGAGTGGAGTCCTGCAGTTCACATGATAACCATTCAACAACCAGGTATTCACAAATGGCATTGTTGCACAAAAGCAAGGGAAGCCAAAGGACTGTCAAGAATACTCTCCCTGGAATGATGGCGCCACCAACTGCTCACCAAGAAGAATTCCTTCTTTGTAAACAGGATTGTCCCCTGTTGGACCCATCAGTTGACAAGGTCAGTAACCTTGTCAGCTGATGGGATAATCATGAGGCCATAATCAGGTGTTATCTTGACTGATAAAAAAAAGACACTGCTCCCTTTGGTGTGTCTTGTCGCCCCAGCCACTCCTCAGCCTTTCTCTCGATCAAGATCCAAAGGGTAGAATGAGTAGGAGCATGGTAGGACTCACTCGAGCTGTTCATGTTGGTTAAATCTTCATCCACATCTTGCGGTCCTAGTTCATAAGGAAAGGTTATGAGAGAGCATGGGTTGAATTACAAAGGTTAACTGTAGGAGCAAGAGACAAATGGTTTTTTTATTTCCCCGCCCAAAAACTGGCCTTGTCTGGTGGTCAACCGTTGCCTACAGTAGTTGACCTCCTTTTGGATGGACTTTCAACAAAGCCACTGACATCTACCGTCGGAGCCAAGTTTTTAAACCAACTGTCATAACCGTGTGGTTTAGGGGATCCTCGCATCACTTGTGAGTAATTGGTGGACGTAATCATCCCTCGGGGGAAAAGGTTCTCTGGTCGGCCCAACGAGCTGCATTTGAGAGGCAATGATGGTGTTAGAGGATGAACTTTGCTGCCCAGTGTGCAAATTGCCAAATGAGATGTGAGCTTGTTCAAGGCTACTTGTAGGCAGCGAACTGAGATTGTTGTGTTGGTTGTACCTGAGTGTGTAATGTGAACATTAATTTGTTCCTCGAAGAACTGCAGAATGTTGTGGCATAGAGATCGTGGGTTGTGCATGAGATGCAACGATGGAGGATCCATGTTTCTTGGCATGCAATTGATCAAAGGAGTTGTCCCGATTTAAATTGTGTAGCAGATTAGGTGAAGTAGAAAGAGGGTTTGTAGGGTGCAACAGGCAAGGTTGTGTTGGTGTGTGTGGCTTCCACCTGTCACGAGCGACGGCAAGGAGAGCAGCACTACAGGAGAGCGCGACGACATGATCCCAGATGCGGACCTCGGAGACACCGACGCGTCGACAGGCGGTGGACCTTCACTCGGAGCTGACCGACTACTGCCCCAGCATCGTGGATGCTGTCTCGGACCTCCTGCAGGTTTTCTGCAGTCAATCCTCGATGCGGACGCAGCTGGCACCGGAGCACCGACGAGTGGTGGCTCCATCCACCAGCAGCTGCCAAAGAGCTGCCATGACGCCCTAGGTGCTTGCCGGGGTGCTTTGCGGTTTTTCTGCAGACGCTAGAGTTTTCTCGGTGGACTGGCTCTTGAGCCCGATGTGCATGTTTTGTATTTCCTGTCCACCGATCGGTGCCGGACTTGTGTGTGTGACCAGTTGTAGCGTCCGGCTTGAGATTCTGCATCTCTAGGTTCAGACGGCGTAGTACTCTGATTTGTCTGCGCAGAGTTACGGCCAAAATAGTGTTTTTGGGCCGGTTTTAGGACAGACCTTGCACTGCCGCGTGCGACACCTGTCGTGCGCCGCGGCAGGTATTTATACTGTGGACTTGTCATTTGTTATCTCTCTCTGCAATTATATTCAGTTTGAGTTTTCTTCACACTCTGTTCGTGTCCCAACCCGGACCCTTGCAGTTTTGTCTCTAACTTGTGACTGTTGTCACACGCTGACCTGGCGCTGACGCCTAGTGTCGCGGCAAGTGGTTAGGAAGGTTCTAGGAAACTTCTCATGGTATCAGAGCAGTGAGACAGTTCTCACTGAGCTGCGCAACAGAGACGCAGCAGAGCAGCAGCAGTGAGAGTCAACGCTGCAGCAGATTTTCTGGGACCTGTTGGAGACGGCCGTTCGCCGTACGCGTACTCCACCCACCACGTGAGATCGCAGCTGCTGAGGCAGCAGCAGCAGCGCGTACCGCCACGCAGAGGTGTGTGGCGGCTGCGGTGCGTGCAGCCGCCACTTCCCCCCACAGCCGCAGCAGCAGCAGCACGGGGTGGCAGCAGCAGTCGTTTCTGGCTGGGTATTCTGACAAGAAAAAAAAAAGGGTAAGCAGCTCGCAGTAGCAGCTCGCAGCGAGAATCGGCGGCTGCGAGCAGCAGCAGCATGCGGCGGAAGCAGCAGCGAGCAGCGACAGCGGCAGCGAGCAGCACCAGCGGCAGCAGCAGCCGCGCGCAGCAGTAGCAGCATTGCGCGAGCTGTAGCGCCAGTAGCAACAGCAGCAGCAGCAGCATTGCAGCAGCAGCAGCAGCAAAAGCAGCTACAGCAGCGGCGTGCAGCAGGCGCAGCGGCAGCAATAGCAGCAGCGGCGGCGGCGAGCAGCTGCAGCAGCTGCTGTAGCAGCATTCGCAGCAGCAGCAGCAACAGGCAGCAGCCGCAGCAGCAGCCGCAGCAGCAGCCGCAGCAATAGCAACAGCAGGCAGCAGCTGCAACAGCAACAGCAGCAGTTGCTGCAGCAACCGCAGCAGCAGTTGCTGCTGCAGCTGCTGTTGTCAGGCCTGAGGGGGACCCGACGCGAGGGACCCCGCCCAAGAGGGGGGGGGTCCGGTCGATCGGGCCCGTCGTGCCCCCGGAGGGCGCGACAGCGCCGGCCAAGCACCGGCGCTTGAGCCGGCGCGTGCCGGCCAGACGCCGCCACCCCGCCGGCTAAGAGGGGCTGGGGAGGCCGACGGGCGGCCTCCGGCCGGCCGCACGCCTGGGGGGGAGCGAGCCTCCCCCTCCAGTGTGCTTGCCGCGAGGGTCGAGCCAAACCGGGAAAAAAAAAGGAGAGAAGAAGAGAAGAGAGGGGGGGGGCCTCGAGTGGGGCACCCCAGAAAAACCCCAAAGGGGGCACCCGAGGAGGTGGCACCATCGGAAAAAAAGGGGGGGGGGGGAATTTTGTTTTTGTTTTTGTTTTTTTTTAATTTTTTTACTTTTTAGTGTGGCTTGAGACCAATACCGTCGGCTGACGANGGGGGGGGGCCTCGAGTGGGGCACCCCAGAAAAACCCCAAAGGGGGCACCCGAGGAGGTGGCACCATCGGAAAAAAAGGGGGGGGGGTGAATTTTGTTTTTGTTTTTGTTTTTTTTTAATTTTTTTACTTTTTAGTGTGGCTTGAGACCAATACCGTCGGCTGACGACGGGAACCGCTGTAGCAGCAGCCGCTGCGAGAGTCGCAGCAGCAGTAGCCACAGCGAAGGTGGCTTGAGGTCACAGCCGTCTATTGAAGACGGCAACCGGTGCAGCATCAGCGGCACCGAAGGCGACTTGAGGTCGCACGTCGCGACAGTTGCGCCATCGTCGACGGGTGCAACATTGTAGGAACACACTACGGCTGAGGTTGCACCTTGACTGACGACATCGCAGCCCGTCTGAGAGACGTTGCTGCACTCACATCCGTCTACGTGGTGCTTTGCACCACCAGGGTTGAGTGTGTGAGATTACCTACGCTCAGCTCTCGACATGAGCTGCGCAGCGTGGCCGTGGGCGTTGCCATCGCCGTGGTCTGCGCCTGAGCCTCAGTCGTGGCAGCCGCCACAAGTACAGTGGTCCATGCAGCCGTGGCACGAGTCCCACTTGTCCTCAGGATTTTCGTGCTATTACTGTCGAGATAGGCAGCATGGCTGGCGCCAGTGCCGACAGCGCCCTCCTGGGTGGCACCCCCCTTGGGTACGATCCTCTCCACCTCCTTCAGTGGATACGTCACCGAGTGATGCCGCAGCGCTTCTGTGTGGTGATATGGCCGCCCTACACATAGAGGTCCGGAACCTCAAGCGCATGGTCCAGCAGCTCCTTGACCACGTGACTTCCGAGCGAGCTGTCACTCCATCGCAGGTGTCGCCTCCCACTTCATCCTCATCTTCCTCCCGATCCTACATCCCTTCCACCAACGATGCTAGCACACCGGATCTCTCATCTACATCCGTCGCCCTCCGCTCCGTCTTAGAGGCTGTCGGCATCATACCGACGGACGGACCCACAGCCCCTCGCCGCACCGCTTGTTCTTGCACTCGTCGTGCGCGGCGGCGAGCTACTCGTCTTGCACGGCGTGCACAGGCAGCAACACCAGATGCGACGGTGGGAGGAGTCACACGTGATGAGACCCCCTTGTCCCCTGTTCTTGGCTTGGTCGGCCGAGTCCCCACAGCTCCTGCCGAGGTGTCAGTTGTGGGGGGGATGGTTTGTCCGCTGACGACCGCGGTGGAGCTCAGCATTGGTGAGGCGAGTGCTGTGGAGCGTAGGATGGTTGAGGCGGATGACGCTACACAGCAGGCTGAGTTAGCACAGTGTTCGGCGGGGGGCGACGCCTGTCGTGACGGAGACTCTTCGTCAGAGGAGGATTGGTCCGATGCTGAGTCAGAGTCAGGGATGGAGATGGTGATCGTTGATGCCTTGGCGGATGACGTGACGACGGCCGATGCCGGAGCTACACCCGACGATGTACACGCTCCCGCATTAGCTGGTGCGGAGACAGCTGCCATGGTGCCAGGAGCAGCAGCAGGATGAGCAGGTGATACAGATGCTGATGCTCGGTCCACAGCAGACGCCCAGGTGGTTCTGGCAGATAGTGTTGGGCAGCAGGAGGAGGTGATGGACTGCCAGGACGAGGCAGACTTCCTCTATGAGGACCAGTCGTCCGTTGTGGAGTGGTCGGACGCAGGGTCGGAGGGAGACGTAGAGGCCCAGTGCGCTGCCGTATTTGCAGTAGCCGTGGCACGAGCACGAGATGGCCCCTCGGTGACAGCAGACGTCCGCGTGTGCGACATGGAGGATACAGAGCGAGCTGCGAACCTCCGTCCCCTCGCTGCCCTGACCGATGTCGCTGGCACCATGGCGGTTCCAGCCGATGACACAGCTACAGTGGTGGCTACAGTTCCTGTACACGAGCGCCTACGCTCCGCGGTCGACGAGCAGGAGGCAACGGTGGCTCGAGCGGAGGCGCACGTGCAGAGTCTCATGGTCGAGCTCTGGGAGGCCAGCAGCCGTTCTTACATCGTGGATGTTCCAGCACGACGGGTTGTCGAGGAGTATGTGGAGGATGTACACAGGCGTCTCGAGGCAGCCGAGTGCTCTCTACAGGATGCACGTCTGGGACAGGCGGACCTCCAGCAACAGGTGGATGATGGGCTGCGCACCAGGGGTCACGAGGAGCACCACGGCACTGACCGCACCTTCGATGACCACGACGTCGCCGTGGATGCAGCTGTACCTACACATGCCGACGTCCGGCCAGCAGCTGACGGCCGAGCGACAGGTGTGTCACGAGCAGCAGGTGTCTTCGCAGCAGTTGTTCCTACAGCTCTAGACAACTTACGTGACGACTCATGGTCTTGCGCTCCCGCTCTACTAGCACCTCGTGGCCCGACGGCACTTCAGTCGACGACTGACGTAGAGGACGTCGACTTGTGCGACGAGCAGGCGCAGCTCCACTCCTTCCTACGGGGTGAGACCGCGAGGCTACAGGAGGCTCTGGCTCGTGCCGACGCGCACACTATCGAGGTCCACCGTCAGGTTCGTTGCGCGACTGACCGTCTACATGCTGCAGATGCAGCCAGCCGGTCGACTGCCGCTTCAGAGCTTGTCGAGCTCCACACGCGCCTCGACGCTGCGGAGGCCGCGAGACTATATGCAGCTCAGTAGCTGGAGGCCATACAGCAGGCGATTGCTTTGGAGGAGGCCCTCAGCGCTGCACCAGTCACATCAGCAGATGACAACAGTAGTGACGACTACAACAGCGATGATAATGACAGCGACGACGCCGCTCCAGGGTGAAGCTCTGTGCGGACACAGCCCACCAGCATCGTCGTCACCCTTGCTATTGCTGTGCAGGGGTATGTGGCCATGGGGGAGCCGCACTCCCTCCTCACGGATTGTGTTGGGAGCAGCCATCAGCTTTTCTCGTACTGTCAGCCTCTGCAGCCCAGGGGGAGTGTTGGTGTGTGGACTTTGATCTGACACCATTTTTGAGTACAGCGAGGTTACTTAGGGTGCAGCACGATGCTATGGTCCAGGTTATGCTGGTCGAGACCCGCGCACCTGGTGAGTTTCACCGGTGTGATGTGGAGACCCATTGCCTCTCTGTGTTATGTATGATCCATGCTAGGTTATGCTGGTCGAGACCCGCGCACCTGTTAAGTTCTACCGGTGTGACGTGGAGACCCATTGCATACATGTGTTATGTATGATCCATGCTAGGTTATGCTGGTCGAGACCCGCGCACCTGTTAAGTTCTACCGGTGTGACGTGGAGACCCATTGCATACATGTGTTATGTATGATCCATGCATGATGTGGTCGAGACCTGGGCATCCGGAGACACTTTTCCGGGGTCACGAGGAGACCTGTTTCTCTGTCTCTCTTGCTCTATGTTTGACACGTAGGCGTGTGATTTACTTCGTGCATGGTCGAGACCCGGGCATTTGGTGGGACGCACCATTGTCACGAGGAGACCCTGTGCTGTGGTATGCTTGATTAGTGCTCGCTATGATTGGTTCCCTGAGCCATCATCTCTTGCCTTCGCTCAGACATCATTATGTTGACAGTTGTGTCAGCCAGGGGGAGTGTTGGTGTGTGTGGCTCCCACCTGTCATGAGCGACGGCAAGGAGAGCAGCACTACAGGAGAGCGCAACGACATGATCCCAGATGCGGACCTCGGAGACACCGACGCGTCGGCAGGCGGTGGACCTTCACTCAGAGCTGACCGACTACTGCCCCAGCATCGTGGATGCTGTCTCGGACCTCCTGCAGGTTTTTTGCAGTCAATCTTCGATGCGGACGCAGCTGGCACCGGAGCACCAACGAGTGGTGGCTCCATCCACCAGCAGCTGCCAGAGAGCTGCCATGACGCCCTGGGTGCTTGCCGGGGTGCTTTGCGGTTTTTCTACAGACGCTAGAGTTTTCTCGGTGGACTGGCTCTTGAGCCCGATGTGCATGTTTTGTATTTCCTGTCCACCGATCGGTGCCGGACTTGTGTGTGTGACCAGTCGTAGCGTCCGGCTTGAGATTTTGCATCTCTAGGTTCAGACGGCGTAGTATTCTGATTTGTCTGCGCAGAGTTACGGCCAAAATAGTGTTTTTGGGCCGGTTTTAGGACAGACCTTGCACTGCCGCGTGCAACACCTGTCGTGCGCCGCGGCAGGTATTTATACTGTGGACTTGTAATTTGTTATCTCTCTCTGCAATTATATTCAGTTTGAGTTTTCTTGACACTCTGTTCGTGTCCCAACCCAGACCCTTGCAGTTTTGTCTCTAACTTGTGACTGTTGTCACACGCTGACCTGGCGCTGACGCCTAGTGTCGCGGCAAGTGGTTAGGAAGGTTCTAGGAAACTTCTCAGGTTGATGGTGATTGAAGACGAAACAACCGTGGGTTGGATGTTCGTGCAGCTATGAAAGGGATGTTCAATGGTTTTGAGCCATGTGTGACAGAATGGGCGTACTGGGGAGAAAGGGGCTGGAAGAAAGCGGAGTTGAAAGAGGACGAGGGTGAAGCGCATGGTGACGCAGAGCAGTATGTCTTGTTCTACAAGGATTTTAAGGGTGGGTTTTGAGGAGATTTCGGTAACAGGTGTTCGGTGTTGCGAGGAGAAAAACATAACTCCATTATGCCCATACTGTATTGGGTTTGAGTAGTTTCTAGCAAACATTGTCCATGGAGGGTCCACCCAATGTGAAAGGGGGAGGGGTTTACCATGAGCCACGAGACTTGTTGATGTACTTGAGAAATAAAGAGAGAAGTGTGATTGGGGGAGGATAAGCGCAAGCCTGCCTGCCGTCAACCGAGAAGCAAGCTTGCTGCGATGGGAAGATGTGTCTCCTTGAAAGCTAGAAAATACATACTAGCATAGCAGCAAAACAAGACACTAACACACGCTGCCTCAGAACAAGTCGACAACATCTTCCACACACAGGGAGCATTTGTCTAGCAGCTTGTTCACACACTGTAAGATCACATGCACCCGAGCGCTAAAAGAATATTCAATGCAATTACGCAACGGTGAAAATGTCGATTACTCCCTGTTTTCTCACTCGTGACCCTCACATACCCCAACCTTGGAACAATAAGTTTGATCCGCCCCTATCGCAGAACAATAAGTCCCATACGCCCCTGCATCTGAAGAGTAAGTCCCATCTGTCAACAATCAGCCCTATCCACCCACCCCTTTTCACCATGCTCAAACAACGACTCATGTTGCTGCTTATGCATGGCAACATTGGGCATGTAGTGCTAGATTGCGGCCCTCCATCACGGCCGTCGCGATAGCACGAGGGGGGGGGGATGGGAATCGGACGACAAAATTGCCGACCTGACTCCGTCGTTCGGTACTTCGTCAACCTCCGTCACATACCTCCCCCCTCCCCCCTTCTCTTTGTAGCCCACCCTGCCGCCTGCCAATCCTACGTCCGATCCGATCGAGGCCCTTGCAATTGAGGGCCACGATGGAACAGTTGGCAAGTGGGCTGTGGGGACAAGGGGTGGGGGGTCTAGGAGCGCTGGTGATTCTGACGCACACCCTTATGTCGGAATCCCCGACGCTCAAGATTGGGTGGTTCAAAACTCTCCATTTGTTTTTTCTTCATTTTGTGAAGCTTTTTGCCCATTTTTTCAAATACAAACTTTCCACACACCCACCCCGTAATGACACTTGGGATTTTAGGGTTTATCTTTGCACGGGCACATGTTGGGCCTCGCAGTTGCGGGACCTTGTAGATGTCCTTTCAACGCATGGGGAGTCTCGGACCCCCACGCAAACTCCTCGCGAACCACCCCTAAGTAATCACAAACCCCTCCATGAAGGGGTTTGTGATTGTTAGGGCAGAAAAAAGTGACGTCATCATGTCAACGCCGCATGCCATGCGACTTTGACATGTTGCCTTTGACAAATGAGAGGGGCACATCATTTTTCCTTAAACCGAAAATGTATGTTTGTGTAGAAGGGGAAAACAAGGCTCATTGGTGCAAGGCAGGACAAATCCGGCTCATCGTTCAGTGGTGGGGGCGAATGGGGCTTATTGTTCCGAGGTGGGTGGGAATCACGCCTTTTCCCCATGGCGAGGGTGTATGGTCATTCCACCCGATATGCAATGAGCATGGATGCATAGGTACATTATGTTGGCTATAGAGAGTAAGTCAATAGAGCGGCATGCATTGTATGTGTTGTTATGTGTGTCACAGACACACAGTGACTTCTGGCCTCGCTTCACGCTCATCACATCATGAGGGAGACGTTGGTGACATAGCAACCTAGTGGCGTGAAGGGATGTGGGCGTATAGCGTGGGGAAAGAACCCTATTGTGGTGCTCAAGCCGTTTTTTTTCATATTCCAGGATCCAAACAGGTAGTTTTTGTGCTTACAAGCAACTTTACACTCTTGTAGTAATTTCATTACTTGTCGTATGGTGTTTGGGGAAATCGGGTGGAAATTCCTTGATAGAATGGTGAATTTCTCAGGTAGCGCTCCTTGTGTGGTATGTTTCAGCTTGTGGGTGCTTTGTTTGTGGGGTGGCATGGTCGATTTGAACAAGCACAAGCGAGCTTGCCTCTTGCTCGCTCGCCTCTTGCTCGCTTGCTCCAGTTACTCACCCACTATCCTTAGCATAGCTTGTGACTTTTCACTTGCACAAAAACCTCCATGCCTTTCCACCAAATTGCGCCATCGTGTCTCTCCCAATGCTAATCTTCTCCCTCTCTTTCCTCCATCTACACCTACTTGTATCAAAGCAGTAAGGAAAAGAAACTCATTCTCAAGCAGAGCGTTCTTCAAATCATTGCCCTGATAGCCATGGTAGCCATTGTCGCCGCCGTCACCGCCTGTGCTGCCACAAATGTCAATCTATAGTACCAACGTGTATTGCAGCCATTAATAGTTGCAATCTCGCCTTAATCAACGTTGAAAGTCACTAAAGCAATAGAGAGTGGTGATTCGCAACACAGCCTGACGTTGTTTGCCCATTGTAGCCATAGTCATTGTTGTCACCAATCGTAGCAGGGTTGAGACAAGAGGAGCACGCATCACACCTACAAGCAGCGACATGCTAAGAAACAATGGTGGAGGATAGTGTTACCTACACCCGGAAACGGATGTGCGTCTCATCACTATCCCCTAAACCAGATCGTGACAGTGTTCACAGCCAACATCTCCCATGATACTGCCACTGTTATGTTGTAACAGCAAAACAAGAGTAGTAACATGCTGCCTCATTAGCAGCAGGCCACCTGGCTGACGTCCAGCCGACTGCTGCAGTCTGCAACAAACGAGATGAAGCGGCACTCTGCATCCACTAAGCAGGTCCAAGCATAACATTGAGAGGATGTATTGATCCGATATGCAGTAGAACGTACCAAGTAGCCAACTTTGGTACCCCCCAATTGTTGTTGTAGATCTTAGAGCAACAACACTAAAGCAGTTGTAGTGGTAGCAACAGCAACAACAACAACAAAAGGCGCAGGATTGTAGTGACAATAGCAGTAGCAACATTACAGCAGCTTTGGCAATACCTCCGTATCAACAGTAAAACAACGCTCCATTGCCAATAATACCATCAGCAGTGGTAGTAGCAGCGATATCAGTAGTAGCAGCATTCCAGCCCTAGTAGTAGTGCCATCAGTAGTGGCATCAGCCTTAACACATTAGCAACACTGAAGAGCAGTTGTGGTCGCGCTATAATAGCTGCTGCACGTAGTCAACATGCTGAGGCACTCGGATCCTTTGATGCAAATCCCATCTGTTCCTATTACAAGGAGTGGGAATTGCCTTGCCTGATATGTTGGCATCAGGTTCCAAGAAAAGGGTTTTCAGTCGACCCAACCAACTTCGAACAAGTAAGAACTTCACATCCCAACACCCAGGCAAGAGTTGTGGCTGGTGCTATCAAGGGTCACATAGAACTTGTGTATGACGGTGATACAATTGTGGTTCTCTTTATAGCAATATTGACGCACGTTACCAATGCTACGGTAGACGTCGTAGCCGCACCAGGAACAATTTTTGCTGGAGCAGCTAGAGCACCTCATACCCCCACCTCAACTTTAGCCGGGCATGCAGGCAAGGAGTAAACAGAGGTGGCTATAGTTCTTGAGTCGATTGCCGTAGCTGCTACAGACACTTTCCCTAAGAATGCAACAGCTACTGCAGCCATTGCATCGACAACTACATCTATAGCACCTGCCACATTCGCCATCTACACTTCCACTGCAACAATAATTGCATCACCACCAGTAGTACCCTCAACTACATCCTCACTTGTCACGATGGCCATCTCGGTTGCAGTTGCTGTCTTAACCTTGGATGCAAGAATTGCCACCCTCATTATCCCGACATCATCCGCTGTTTCTTTCGTTGCTTCTGCCACATTAGCAACAGCCCTGCCATCCTACGCCATCCTGCTTGCTTTCCTGTACTTCCCTCATTGTCCCTCAACCCACTGAGGCTTCACTATTCTTGCTTGTGTCACACCCCGCTAGCATGATTTCTACTCCCACTTGTCCATTCTTGCGGTCGGCGTGGCCTTCTCCTCCTTGCAATTGCGCTTCCTTCCATGGGTCCAGGGAGGAAAGCTGTGAGAATGATATTACCGCTTAGTCCTAATGCTAATGTTGCCTTCACACTTGTCACTATTCAGTCTGCACGTACAGTCTGTGTGCTCATTAATGCTGCACCTAAGCACCTCACTGATGAAGTTGACATAAAACGCCAACCCTGCCACTTGCATGCCTGCCAATCCCATTGGTGCCTATGCCATGCTTCAACCGCCATACCACCATCACTGGCTTGGAAAACTAGAGTACGTTGAAGGTTCAGTTCAACTTACTCTTGTTGCATGCTGATGAGACGGGCACGCGGCCCCAAGCTCCTCCATGAGCTTGGGCCAACAACGCTTGTTCAATTTTTTGTTGTTCTCACCATGGTCAACATGTTGATCCCAAAGCTCCCCGACCTCCTGCGCAACATCAAGGGAGACAAACTTGAGCTTCTTGACTCGTTGCATGTCCTATCCAAGTCTTCTCTTGGAGATGATATACTATGGGAATTTGGGGCAGAGCGACTCATTGCTTGGCGGACCGGCGTGCAAGAGAAGCGCCTTCATCGGTCTGTTATTTTCAAAGTTACCATCTCTACCATGGCCTCTCCCCTGCCATCCTCTCCCTCCTCAATGTCCTCTGCATCTCCATCCTTGTCCGCCACGTTCACCGCTCTCATTGCCTAGGGTCGTGGGCCTGGTCGGGGTCGTGGGAAGGAAAAGGGGAAGGGGAAGGATACCACACATTTCACTAGGGTTCTGGACGCAGTTACTTGCTCAAACTGTGGCTATCACAAGATTTCAGCGCGCAAGTGCCATGTCCCTCCTAACGATGCACGCCTTGCATCTGCCATGCACCCTCATTTGGCACACACAGCCAACAACTTGTCTTGGCCCGCGTCCATTTCATCCCTTGGTCTGGCCATCTCGATATGGTGCTCCCACCTCCGTCGGGCCACTGTCCTATGCCTATGTTTCTCCATTGTGGTATCCCATGGCCTATACGTCACCGCCTACTTCAGCCGCACCTTCCATCTCCAGCCCCACTCCTTCGGTGACCTTTGACGGCGAGCGTCACGTAGAGCAGTCCCTTGTCCACATTCTCCGCCTGTGCGATCAAGGAGGTGAGTTCTGTAGCAGTAACAAGTGTTCTTGTGAGTCAGTCCAATCTTTTCCTTTGTGGGGGCCATCTTGAGAGGCGCTACGATCTCTGTCTGCCAATGTCTTGTGGATTGAGAACCGGCAGCCCGCCGGCCTACCTTGTTGCTTCCTTGCGTATAGCTAGGCCACCGCTTTTGTTCTAGCTATTGGCACCATTGCCATGTGCGGTGTTCTTCCCCCTATTCATGGGCCTGGTGGCTTGTCAATCTTCAATTCAGGAGCCACTAATCTTATGACATCAGTCTGTTCGTCCTTTGTCTCGTTGGGCTTGGTCAGATCGGTCCGCTTCGTTTGCACGAGCTCTGGCCAGCAGCTCCTCATGCAGGGTTTCACCGTTGTTTGGCCCCAAGGGTGTCTGCTTTTGCCTATCGTGCTATACTTGCCTTCCTTGGAGCACATCCTACCGTCGATGACATCCCTAGATCACAAGGGCATGGAAGTCTCTCTATGAGTTGTGTTATTGTGTTATTGTCTTTCTTTGTTCCCCTGGTCGCATTGTCTTGCGTGATGCCAAAGGTGACCAACTGTACCACGTGTCTTTGATTGATTCCTCTACTCTTGCTATCACCGCTGGCCTTGTCCATGTTCTCCTTCTCTGTCACCGGACTATGTTTGTCTCTTGCATCACTGTCTTGGGCATGTGCATACCCATGCCATCACAAGAATGCATCGCCTGCAGCCCGTCGTTGGCCTTGACCCTTATACCTTTCCCTTGCCCCACTTCTCTGTGTGCCTAGACCATGACAAAGGAAGACTTGATTGGTCCCTATTCTCTTTCTCTGAGTCTTGGTTTTTGCACCCACTTGACCTCGTGCATGCGGATGTAATGGGACCTCTCTACCATGACCTCCTTGGTGGTGTCGGTCGCTATTCTTGTCTTTGACTAATGACTTCTCTCATCACCATTGGGAGTTCGTGTGACATGTCATTGATGCCTGGCTTGTTGAAGCTGAGAGAGTTTGAACCCACCCCCTTGCACCCCACGCGACTTGAGGAGGTGCTCTTTGTGCTTTCTGTAGTGCTAGGGGTGGTGAAATTTCTTGGACCCACAACCCGCCTCTTCGAGGTGCGTGGGGTGCGTTTGGAGACTTATTCACATTCCACACCCAAATAGAACGTTACATCAGAGGATTGGAATTTCACCCTCGTTGACCGGCTACGCACGTCGCTCTTTGATTTCAGACTTCCTCCCCTTCTTGCTTTTGAGGCAATGAGCTACATAAGCTTGGTGTGGAATGGCATTCCTCATGGAACGCTTGTCCGCACTGTCACACCGCTCGAACACTGGCATGGATGGCATGCGGATTTCTGTCTTTCATGTGTTTTGGGTATCATTGTATTTTCTTGGCTCCTCGACAACCTCCATGGTGTGAGGCTTTTGCCCCACAGCTGTTTGTGTCCCTTTCATAGAGTTTCTTTGCACCCCAAGGTCTGGTGCTTCTGGGATCCTGAGCGCTAGCAAGCAATTGAGTCATGCGACGCCTTGTTCTTTTGAGTCCATTGTTCTCTGTGTCCTTT